>CAUYON010102404.1:0-47418 GCA_963573935.1 Arctocebus calabarensis | reverse complement strand
GACTTGGAGCAAATGGACTATTTCCCTGATAAGATTATTTCTTATGGTATACATGTACCACAATTTATTAATCCATTCGTGGGTCGATGGGCATTTGGGCTTCTTCCACGACTTAGCAATTATGAATTGGGCTGCAATAAACTAATTCTCTTTTTAACAACTAGGAGTGGTGGACGTCAGGTCAAACTCATTTTGAAGAAGAGCACTAAACCAAGTTTGCAACAAGTTAATGGAAAGGGGGCTTTGCAGGTGGGAAACACTGGAGACAGAGCTTCGTCAAGGATGCCAGGGCACCCACCTGCCCACCCCGCCTGAGTGTGTAGCCTTGCTACAGCTGAATTTGATTTGAGACCCAAACATATCCAAGCTGTCACACTGGCTAGTCATGGGTTCTAGTTAAGGTAAAATTTGTTAGTATCTTTTTATAAGTCTCTAACAGAAAAAAAGGGGGAGGGCAGGGATGCTGTAAGAAATTAACTTTTTCGTTTTGGCAAGACTCTTTCCTGCAAAGAACATGTCATTCCTTGCCATTGTCTTCTCAAAGACAGTGCAGGGCCGCTGAGACCTTGCTGAGCTATGGGCTTCTGCTCCGGCTCGAGAGCAGTCTCATGTCCCCCAGGATTCAGAAGACTTGGTTCAGGCATTGGGATCTTTATGTAACCCTTCAAAAGGCACACGTGTGTCATCTTCTGGTCAAATTTCCAGCCCCCTGAAATGATGTGGGAACAACTCCAACGGGTTATCTTGTACATCTGTTAGGTTATTTGGAAAAAATAAAAGGCACAGAAAAAGGGTTCTTAAATCAGGTTCTGGGTCAACATAAGAGGGTTGAGCTGCCTTAATTATAAGTCGTCACATTTTTCTTTCGCATGTACGACTGTTCTGTCCCCACTTCATACCGCTGGGTAGTCATGACCACATTTACTTTCTCTGTTTTAGCTCAAAGAATGGAGCACTTTGAATATGTCTGATAATAATGACTTTGAACTGCATTCGATCTTATCCTGCTTTTATGGACAATGGTACTTATTTCATTGTTGTGTGTGTTCCTGGGAGGACATAAGGTTTGCAAGTCACTATGTTAGCTCAAAGTAGAAAAAAAGAGTAGATTAAATCTAGCAAATCCCACAAAAACCACACCACTAATTGCTTAATTGTTAGCATTGTTCAAATTTCCTCCTCTGTAGAAGAATTTAGGATTATATAAATTACATTTCATGCCAGACAGGAAGAAGAGATAATAAGTTAATATTACCTATTTAACTATAATAAGACAATATTCAGATTTGTGAATAACTGAGAATATTTCACAGAATGAAACTTTTATGTTATGTCCTTTTATACTCCTTATATATATTTATATAAGGGAGTATATTTATTTACACAAATAAATATTAGTGACTACAGATAATCGAAGTTGAAGTCTTCCATTATATTTCCTTTTCTAATATGTAACTATTACAGTTTAAAACATATTGGACTAGTTTTACTTTATATAAATGGCTGGAGGACTATGGGCACCATTTGTTAAATGTTCATTATTTTTCTCACATTTTAAGCAAAGGTTGCATACCATTATGTCTAGGCTTTGCAGTAACAGTGGTTGAGCACCAGGTACAGGTGTATAGGGTTCTCACAGCCCTCAGAAGCCTGGTCTTTAGTTCTGGCTTAGGAGGATGAAAAGCAGACAGCACCACGCTTCCATCCACCCACTGGGTTGCAGCTCGTTTCTGGGGGATGCATGAGTCACGACTCAGTGAAATACACTCAGAGTGAGCCCTTTGGTAGAATGCAAGGCATCTGAATACTCCCTGGACCAAATTACAGGCTACCGTGTATCTTTTCTGGAATTCTATTTTTTCTTTTTACATATAGCAAGAGTTGGCACAAATGATCACTAATACCCTTAACAGATCTGATGTGATGTGGTTTGTATTAAGTTTAACATACTGAATTTAAAAAGCCAACTTCATCAGTGGGATGCATGGTCCGTCTTGGTCACGTTCTCACACTTCATTCTACTCATTTGCCACAAATATCCAAATGTACCTTATGGAAAACATTAGAAAGTTTGTGCAGTAAAAGTTTGACTATCAGGGCCTTTCTAGAGATGAGAAGCTGCAGTCACTTTTCTTCACTGTTTGTCCAGCAGCTATTTTTAGAGCACACATGTATATTTATTCCTGGATGCAAGGAATGGGCCCGGGCCTCCTCACCACATCAGGGAGAAGCCACTAAGCTTGTTCCCAGGTTCCAGGGAAACAAAGAACAGCAATTTGAGTTGAGTCCCTGAAGAGTTGGCAAAATTGTGTCTGGAGAGGGTTGTCTGAGAGGGGAAAAGGCAATAAAAGGCCTGGGGCAGCCTCAGGGATGCCTGGTCCTATCATTTCATTATAATTCCTAAAGAGTTATTGTATCCTTGAGGGGCAGGAGAAATAAGTTTGACTCCTTACACAGGAGAGACCAATTTGAGTTTAGACCAGCAGAAATGATGCTGCGAGTCTCCGGGTGTCACGTACCTCGTCTTCTTCCTTGTGTCCAAAAAGCTTAACAAGTGTTGCAACCAAGCATATGTGCAGATGTATATCACCTTCTGTCTGACTATGTATCTTCTGATAAAAAATGGTCTATCAATGCCAAGGGTATTCTGTGCACTTTAGAATGAATACAACTTCTGATGCCCATATGGTAACCTCATGCTTTGAGAACTCTTATATCGCACAATAAAAATCTGAGCTGTCAAAGTACGTATGTGATAGAGAAAGAATAACTAAATGCATAGGGAAAGACTCCAAAAGGAAATTTGTATTCTTTTTTTACCTAAATAAATCTTCTACAGACATCTTTGAGAAAACCCTATGAGTTTAGTGAAGAAAGCACTGAATTCTAGTTTAGAGATCACAGGCTTGGGCCATAGGTATATTACTAAAGGACTTTAGGAGATGTCTTCTCTGGCTCTCATTCATAAATAAGAAAATTACCACAGATGTTATAGTATATCCAACCTGCCTTCCATATTAACGTGGGAGGCCGTGGTGTGTAATACGTAGAATTGGAGGTCAGATTGTGGCCCACAGTTTGGAAATGCAACTTTTAAACTACATGACAGGGGGTAATTTCCAAACCTCTGTGCACCTCAATTTAATAAAATCTAAAGGGGAGAAAATACTGATTTCACAGAGTTGTCAAGAGGGCAAATTGATGCTAGGTCCCTCAATTATTTAGCATTTTAAGCACTAAATGAATGGTAAATATTCTGCCTCTTTCCAGGAGCCTCTGGTCCCAGATTTTTGAGGTGTGAATTCTTTCCATCCCACCAAAAGCAGATAATTCCCATGTGATTAAAATTGTTCTGCTGCATAGAAAACAAGAAAAGCTTAACACTTTTTTGATAAATCCAGCGTAAACATGAGTAATCAAATTTATCAGATATAGCCAAAAAAAAAAAATCTACAGACCGATCTTCTTTATGAATAAAGGAGCAAATTTCTAAATGAAATGGCAAACGGAATCAGCTGCACATAAAGCAATGAGAACACCCTGATCAGTCGCAGTTGCTTTCAGGAAAGGAGTGCTGGTTCACCCTCTGCTCTCATCAGGCTTGTCCCCACAGACAGAGGGCAGCGGGCAGGACAGGGGCAGTGACCCTTTCTTACTCACACTGTTCAGGCACACCAGGTGGCAATCTCTTCCCTCCATAATCTTATCCAATTTTATGGTTTTAAATATCATCTATATGCTAGTAAATTCCAAATGCATAGCTGCAACCTTTGTGGCTCCCGCAAACTCCAAAGTTATCAACCGCTTCTTAATAACACCTCCACCTGGAGCAGGTGTCTCATACGGGCCACGTCTGGGCAGAGCTCCTGAGTTGAACCTTCCTCTCATCTTCCACTTGCTCACCAGCGGACCATACTGATGACCCAAGAGTGGTTCTTGACTCCTCTTTTCCCATTATCCCTCCATCTGAAGTTCTGGTTGGTTTTACACTTTAAATCTATTCCAAGTTCAGACAGTTCTCCCCATCTCTGGTACAGTCTAATTTAGACCAACCGCACCCCTTGCCTAGTCAATGGCAACAGCTTTCACAGTGGTCTTTTGCTTCTATGCTTATTCCCTCCTGAACTCCAAGTCTTTTATCATGAGTGAATACTTTTTTAAAAAGCGGCAAATGAGTAAACATCTATCTAGAACATAAATATGCTTATGATAAAACATCCTTGCGCCCAAACTTTGTAGTGGGTCCCCATCACACTTGGATGACACGCCGTCACCCTGTGTGCCTTGCTAACTCCCTCTGCCTGGGCAGCTGCTGCTCCAGCCATCCAAGGCTTTGGGGCTTTTTTGAACTGTTTTTTTTGAACTGCTTCAAGCTCTTTGACTATCTCCTCCCTCCCTTCTCCCATCAGCTCCCTGATCACTTCCTTTCTGGAGGAGTCAGCCTTCCCTGTCAAACAGCACCTGTCAAAACAGCACCTCTCTCTACTTGAAATTATTTATTTCTTCACTTGTTTGGTTCTCCTCTTCCCCCTGTAGTGTAATTTCCAAGATGACAAATACTTTGCCTTCTCCATTCTACGGTCCCACGTCACCTAACAACATCTCAGTCGTCGATGGAGCATATGTACAAAGGGTCCCAAATATTGCAATGGAGCTGAAAGTTTTCTTTCACCTAGTGATGTCATCGCCCTTATAACATTGTAGCACAATTACTGCTTTGTTTGTTCAGTAAGTTTAGTGTAAGTGTACAATGTCTATAAAGTCTATAGTCCTGTACAGTCACATCCTGGACCTTCACATTTGCTCACCACTCACTCCCTGACAGAACCAGGGCAGCTTCAGTCCTGTGATCTCCATTCATGGTAAGTGCCCTGTTTAAGGGACCACTAAAAAAATTGTATATCAAATGTCCCTGTACCTTTTCTATGTTTAGACACACAAATACCATTGTGTTACCATTGTGTGCCTCCATTATTCAGCATAGGAACAAGCCTGGAGCAGCAGGCCACTCCCGACAGCTCAGGTGTGCAGTAGGCTGTGCCACACAGTTGTATAAGAACCCTCTAGGATGGTTGCAAAACAACCAGATCACCTAATAATGCATTCTCAGACACTTCCCCCATCCTTATCAAGAGTCATGTGACTGTATGTGCTCTATGCTTAGAACACTGCCAAGTTTGGAAGACACAAACAGGAAGAGAGGAAAGAGATGGAGGGAAGGAGGAAGGGAAGAAAGAAGAGGAAAGGAGAGAGGGAAAAGGGGAGGCAGGGAAGAAGCAAGGAAGGATCTGAAATTCCACAGAGGAGCTCAGCTCAGGGCTGATGACAAAATCGGGAGGACTAGAGACAGCCCCGTGACCCAAGTTCAGCCCTGTGGCCTCTGTTTCCTCTTCGTAACGGACAAGGCATTCTTGTTTGTGAAGCACTTTGAGTTCTTTTTGTGTGAGGCTTAAATTCAGTGGATTGCATGGCTCCATTCTATTCACCGCAATGCAAATACATTTCAGAATATTGAGGAGAGTGAGAAAAAGAGCAGAAATGTATTACCAGAATAAATGGAAGAAGAGAAGGAACCAGTATATGCAAGTGACCCGAATACTAAAGACTAAAATTTTAGTCCAAAAGATCAACTGCAAATTCAAGTGGAGAGAAGAAAATGAATGGATGTAAAGAATGATTAGTCTAGTGCTTTTTAACCAAGATGTGAATTTTCAATGGGCTAAATTCCATGCCGGCCTCACGGGGCCAAGTTCTACTAAAGGGAAGAGTAAGAGAACAAAATGTCTGCGTCAGTTTTCCCAGCGCCTCTTTCTTGCCTTGTCTGAATGATCTTATTAAACACACAATAATGTTAACACATGTGCATGTTACTTGAAGCAGGAATTGTTCCCTTGATAAAGAAGAGGGAAGACCCACTTGGGAAAGGTATTAAAACTATCGCTCACTTACATGATGACTCTGATACCAAAGCAAATGTCTGTGCTGCCAGGACACAGAAAGACGGGCGTGACAGCCTCCTATCTGATGGACAGCCTGCATGTCACTGTAGCTGCATGTGGCAAAGGACTGCACTTTCTTTTGAGGCGCTAAATGATTTGAATATAAATAAGCACTCTTTCCGCCTGTCAGTTTCCTCAAGAATATTTAGTGCCCGCTCCTTTAATGATTGCTCATTAGAGATGAGTGCGAGCGAACGGATTTAATCAGGGCAATACGGGGTAATGATCATGTGAATTTCTCCTCCTCGGGTCTGGTTCCATCTGTTCCAAGCCATTTGTCCATGTAAAACTGTCAACGTTCCGAACTGCCAACTGACAGGTGAGGCCAGGCAGGCACGTTTTTCATCTCAGAGCCAGAAATTCTCTGATGCGTCCTTCTCACTAACACAGTTTAAGGATCTAAATGTCCATGCTGACGAGCGTTTTTCTTTATTTGTTGTGTTGATCATTAAAATATTTATCGTGCTCTCGCTTTGCACAAGAGAGGACCACTGTCCTTGGCCACCTTGATGGGATGTGGTAGGCCCTAGAGGAAGTGGAGGAACGGGACCCTGGAGGTGTTCACCCCAGTGCTGAAAGGCACTGCCCACACCTCGGGCTGGAGGGTGGTTAGGTTAGCAGTCACCCCACTGGGGCTGGAGGGTGGTTAGGTTAGCAGTCACCCTACTGGGGCTGGAGGGCGGTGAGGTTAGCAGTCACCCACACCTCAGGCTGGAGGGCGGTTCGGTTAGCAGTCACCCCACTGTCTTTCCCCTATGGTCACGCGTGTCTCGTTCAGCCATCTTTCCATGTTAGAGGGCACGTTGTAGGCAAGTTGGTGGCACTTGTCCTGGAACAGTGTGCCTTCGGCAGCCTCTGTGTGTGCTCACTGACTGAAGAGACAGGTGACAGAATTAATTTTTAAAAGTGCAGCTTAAGTCTCATGAGTTTTTATTTTTCACTCCCTGAGCTCCTCACATCAGAAGACCTGCTCCACATAAAATGAAGTTTTCCATGAAGGAATGGCTCTACTCCCCGAGCTGGGCCTAATGAGAGTTATAACAGAAGATCTGAACACTAAATGCCCTGTCCAGATACTGGAATTTAAAAGACAAACAGCATGCTAATGAATAGAATTGAACACAGTATTTCTTTTATGTCTTTGGTGTATCATACACGATCTCTGCTAGTTTTCTGTGAGTGCTGAGAGACTACGTTGCTACCTGAGACCCAGGGTGTGAACTTTTCCTTTTTTCACTTTCTCCCCCTTGGTGTTTCTGTTGCTTTCTTGCAATATTAAACTGCCCAGATCCGAGCTGAAGGCACCCTAAAGGCTCAGTGTGTAAAGATCATGGCAAGGTTGGAGCCACCCGGGTTCTCTAGGAACAGACACATAGAAAACCAAGTCTGCCTCTCAGAGTAATTTTGTAATCCTCATTTTTCTTGTCCTCTGGTGTGCAAACCCTTATATAATTGAGTTTGGTCCTACCTAACAAACTCGCCATATACCAAAGACCAAGTGAATGAATAAAGTGTGCTGAGGATGAGAAGAAAGCCCAGACCTGCCTGCAGGTTGCTGAGTCTCATGGGGCAAGCACAGGCAGGTTACTGTGATTTGCAATCAAAAGGTCAGGTGCACTCTGGGAGACTGAGGCAGGTGGATTGCTCCAGCTAGGAGTTCTAGCCTGTGAAACCCTGTTTTTAAAACAAGGCAGGTGTTGTGACGGGTGCCTATAGTCCTAGCTACTTGGGAGGCTGAGGCAAGAGGATCACTTGAGCCCAAGAGTTTGAGGTAGATGTGAGCTAGAAGGCCACTCTACCCATAGTGAGACTCTGTCACAAACAAATAAAACAACAGGCCAGGTGTGATGGTAGAAGTTTGATTGAGAAACCAGGGAAGCAGTGGTGACTATTGTCTTGCAAATCCCAGGCTCCTGGAGGGGCACCTCACTCCTTATACTTCACTTCACTGCATGTTGCTGAGACTGTGGTTTTTTTTATAAATTGTAGCTTTGTGGTGACCCTGCATTGACCAAATCTATTGGTGACATTTTTCCAACAGAAGGTGCTCACTTTGTCTTGGTATCATATTTTGGTGATTCTCACAATATTTCACATGATGTTATTATTTTCATTATCTGTTATGGTGATCTATGTTCAGTGATCTTTGATATTGTAGTTATTTGGGACAACAAACTTAATTGACAAATGTTATGTGTGTTCTGACAGCTCCACTGACCAGCCACTCCCCATTTCTCTCTCTTTCCTTGGGCCTCCCTATTTATTGGAACACAACAATGTTGGAATTAGACCAGTTAATAGCCCTGCAACGGCCTCTAAGTGTTCAAGAGAAAGGAAAAGTCACAAGCCTTTCACTTGATATCAAAAGTTATAAATGATTAATCTTAATGAGGAAGGTGTGTCGAAAGCTGAAACTGGGACTCTTTCAACAGTTAGCCATGTTGTGACTACAAAAGAAAAAACCCTGAAGGAAATTAAAATCAAAAGTGCTATGGTAGTGAATACATGATTGGTTAAAAAAAAAAAAAAAAGGAAAATAGCCTTACACGGATGTGGAGAAAGTTTTAGTGGTCTGCATAGAAGATCAAACCAGCTGTCACATTCCCTGAAGTCAAGGCCTAGTCCAGAGCCAGACTCAAACTGTCTTCAATCCCACGAAGACTGAGAGCTTGAAGAGGTGATGGAATTGTTACAATCTCATGATAAAACATGAATGGATAAGGAGTTGCTTCTTGTGGATAAGCAAAGAAAGTGGTTGCATGAGATGGAATCTGCTTTTGGTAAAAATATCATGATACTATTGAAAAGATGACAAAGGGTTTAGGAAATTACCTAAACTTAACTGAGCAGCAGGTTTTTGGAAAATTGACTTTAATTTTGAACGTTCTACCATGGGAAAAATGCTACCAAACAGCATTACATAGCACAGAGAAATCTTTCATGAAAGGAACAGTCAATTGATGTGGCAAACTCTACCGTTACCCAACTTTCAGAAACTTTCACGGTCCCCCCAACCTTTAGCAGCCGCCATCCTGATCAGTCAGCAGCTATCAGCTTCATGGAAACCCTTCCCCAGGAAAAAGTTTATGGCTCACTGAAGCTCAGATGGTTGTTGCATTTCTTAGCAAGAAAGTATCCTTTAATTGAGGAATATGCAATTCTTTTTGGACATAGTGGTATCGCACACTTGTTGGTTCCTACTGTGCTGTAAATATCACTTTCTTACACAGTGGGGAACCAAATACTTGTTGCAACTAACTTCGCTGTGTTAGTCATTTCACTGGGTGACCTGGAAGGGAACCTGCAAAATCTCTGAGCCACGCCTTTATTTGACAGGTGCATGCCCTTCCATTTTTGCTTTTCTAGTAGGCAGAATATAAAATTGAGAAGGTTTTTTTCATACTTTCTTCTTTCTACCTGAGGGAGAAGAACAAGGCTCATTCTAATTGTCAGACATGAGCCTGGATCTATTTCGATGGCATCTGCTGAGGAAGCCCCTCCCTCCGTGCTTCCCTGAAGACCCTCCTGTCTGCTGCCTTCACCTCACTGCTGCTGTGACGGGAAGAACCGCGCAGAGTTCTAACGTGGTGCAGACACCACATTCTCAGAGAAGAATGAGAAAGTAACCAAGAGCTCTGCTCTCACCACTAATTTCTCCCACATGGTTTCCTTCCAGTTTTCTATAAAGAAGATTCCCTCAGGTGTCCTTCATGTTATACTCTGTTTAGATAAAGGGTAACACACGTCCGTAAGAACACACGGCTCCTTGCAGGGCGGCTGGCACATTTCGATCAAGTGCTAAGCTGGAAAAGCTTCAGTCTCCCCAATGTTTAATAAATTGTCCCCCACTTTGTGCTCTGTTAGTGAATTGTCTAAAGAACTGACTTAGTTTTATGTCACATTATACATGTGACTGGCTCTGCCTTTAGCCTTGGAAAGCTTCAAGGACAGAAACCACATTTTATCTACCTTGATTTCTCCCACTATTTAGGAGAATGATTCATCCACCCAGGACATTTGGCAAGGTCTGGGAACAGTTTTGGTGTCACAGCCTGGGAAGCAGGTGTGTTATGGCATTGAGTGGGTAGAGACCAGGAGTGTGGGAGACATCCTACATTTCCCACGTGGCACAGAACAGCCCCCCCAACAGAGAATTATTCCGCCTCCAAAGTCAATGCCATTGAGGTTGAGAAAACTCAGTTTAGTGCAACATGTAGAGCAGAGTTCACGTTTATAAATACTAACTTAATCTCCCCCAAATAATCTGTTCCTACAATGAAAAGTCAATCATGTACTACTTTTACTTTTCCCCTAGAGCAAGCTCATATCATAGGATTCTCATAGTTCTGGAAAAATAACAGGGAAAACTTCCAATGCTTGAATTACCCTGTACATAACTAATGGGATGAATGATGCTAAGTGCATTTCTTCATGTCAATGCACCTTACCTCCCTTTAGCTTCTGACTGAGTGTATTCACATATACACGCAGGGCACTTGGCCTTTATATTTCACATACACACACGCTGGGCACTTTACCTTTATATTTCACGACACTTTTTATTTTATCACATATATTTTATCCTGTAACTATTTCATATTTTAGGAGGTTCTGAATTACTCAACCATTGTATGCCAGAGAACTATCACTTAGGAGTCTTACACTGCTGGTTGAACTATACCAATAAAGGTCGAGCAATAATTTTTTCAAAAAATTGTTTTCGAAGAGAATAAATCAACATTAAATAGAATCACTTTTATAGAAAAAAATCAATTTTCCATGGTAGAGATGAAGGACTGAGTAGCCTTGGCTCATTACTGAGAGGCGAGCCCTTCCCCTTGACACCTGAAGGTGTCTGATTCCACCATTTGCTTATGATGGCTTTGAAATTGCTGTATGCCTGGAAAATGCAAAAGCTATCACTAAGAAGCAAATTGTGGCTAGAGTATCTCTTTCTTATTTGACTGTCTCACAACTAATGGAGAAAGTGGTGATATAAACCAACGTGCACCGCCTTCCTACCCCATTGCCTTCATGTTAAGTCTTGTCAACAGAGAAGTCCAGATCTCATCAAAGAAAAGTGTGAATATGCCAACACTCAAACCGTCTAAAAGTCTGTAACTACATCATTTTTAAAGGAGTTGATTTTTTTTCCTTCTTAAAATGCTAGACTCTCCCCTCATCATCTCTTTTCTTTGTGTGCTGGTGCAATTTCTTCTTGGGGTTCTTGCAAATACCATCATTGTGGTGGTGAATGGCATTGGCCTGATCAAGCACAAGAAAATGGCTCCCCTGGACCTCCTTCTGTCTTGCCTGGCACTTTCTAGAATTTGTCTGCAGGTGACCATCTTGTACTTTTGTCTGACTGTACTGTACTTGACAGAACATGCTATGTTTAATCAGAATTTTGTGATCTACTTTTTTATAAGGGAATCAGAACTCTGGTTTGCCACGTGGCTGAGTGTTTTCTACTGTGCCAAGATTGCCATTGTTTCTCACCCATTCTTCTTCTGGTTGAAGATGAGGATAACCAAGCTGGTACCATGGCTGATCCTGGGGTCCCTGTTGTTTGCGTCTGCCACTTGTGTTTTCCACAGCAAATACGTATGGATTATTTCCCAAAACGTCTCAATGGCCTTGGCCTTCAAAAATACAATGGCTGAAGTGAAAGAAAAATTTGCTTTACAGTTCTTCTTACTGATTGCTGAGGTCTCCATACCATTACTTATCTTCCTTGCTGCGGGTCTCCTGCTGGTTTTTTCCCTGGGGAGACACACGCAGCAGATGAGAAACATGGCTGCGGGCACCGGGGACACTCGCCGCTGTGCCAGAGTCCAGGCGATGCTGTCCGTCCTGTCCTTCCTCATCCTCTACTTCTCCCACTTCGCAGTGGTCGCGTTGCTCTCTCTTGAAAATTTTCAGTTTGGAAGCTTAAATATTATGTTCATCACCTTGATGTCTGGTACATACCCCTCTGCACACTCTATCATCTTAGTTTTAGGGAATCCTAAACTAAAACAAAATGCAAAGAAGTTCTTCCTTCACAATACGTGCTATCAGTGAGAGACCAGTCCAATGACCCACTGGTGCCTACCACAGCTCCCTCAGCCACGCCCCAGCAGCCTGCTGATAGGTATACAAAACGCCATCGTAAGACTTTGTATCCAGCCTGAGGCATTTTTGTGGATTTGCTGCTTTTTCAAAGAGTTGACTTGATTCTCAAAGCCCAATGTGTGGCCGTGGATTACGTCAATGTCAATATCCTGATTGTGATATCGCCTTATCATCTTGCATGTTGTTACCCATTAGGGAAAACTGAGTAAATGATGCCTGAGCCTGTCTGTATATTGCTTACACATACATGCAAATCTACAATTATTTCAAAATAAAAAGTTTAAAGAAAAAAATAAAGCACATACTTGAACTTACAATAACAGAAGGACGTGAGAACGCCACGGGGTTCCCGTGCGCCTGGTCTCAGATGGTCTGCCCTGACCTGACTGCTGTCCTCTCCTCTGCCTAGATACTATTTCTGCTCTCTTGGTTGGAGTCACAGACAATGGAGCTATTCCTCCTCAGATCAGAAAGGAAGCTGAGGATGGGCAGGCCTTCTCAGCCCTTGTTACGCACGTTTCCTTCCTCCATCCTTCGGAGGGCCCAAATGCCATGGTGACATGTCCCACCAACTGAAGAGAGGCAGACAGATGGAGGGAGGAGGAGAAGGAGGGAGGGGAGGAGGTGCGGCATGGCCATGTAGCATCAAGGGCTGAGTGTCTCTTTTCCCTTCCCCTAACTGCGTCCCGGGAATAGACAATAGCTTTCAAAGATGTCTGTTTCATTTTGCGTTTGTGTGCTTGACTTTGGGGCCCTTTCAGCTGAAGGTGGCAGTTGGAACTCCTCCCACTCGGCGAGCCTTCCCAAAGAAGCAACATCAGTAGGTGGGTGGGGTTGGGGGTGTCACCATCTGCTTGAAGTCTTAAACCTATTTTCTGTTTGGTTGATGATTTTGAATACTAAGGCACAAGTATCTATTTCTAAAACAACTTTAGAACACTTTTTCTTCCAGGCAAGTAGATGAAGTAAAAGACATTCTTAAGTTTAGCTATAACTTGTAGTATGGCTGTGATGACACAAAGGGTGCCTAGATTTAGATTTGCCCATCTCCTATAATATGGACTCAAATGTTGGTTTTCTAATCTAAGACGTGCAGGCTCAGTTATAATAAACCATGGAAGACTTCGCTTCGAGCTGTATTTATCTTCTTGGGCATGGGGATTAAGCTCTGTGGGTACTCCTTAGCTTCCCATAGGGTTCATACTTCATTCCCCAAGGAGGAAAATAAAAGCTTCTATCTTCCCACCATTTCATTTCCCATATCCCACTTGGTGGGAGGGTTTACAGCTAATCATGAGCTCAGGCAAGCAGCTCTGGAAAGAGCAGTTATAATTGGATATAATATTTGGATATAATTATTGCTTCTGCCTGGAGAAGGGACAATGAAGAATCCCTTTTCTTTTTCTTACATTGCAAGTTCAGAGAATGCCTGCTTTTTGAATCCATGATGTGTGTACCTGCAGGTGGACAGAGACAGAGTGGCAGAAATTCAAACATTCAGGGAGAAATTTGTCATTATATGATTCTGCTGAGTTTTTTCTTTCTCATCCCATTTCATGCAATGCCTGTTTCAAAAGTGCTAGTTAACGAGATGAATATTATGGTATGACTAAGTTTGCATACTATCACCGAAAGTTGTAAAAGAAAAAAAGAATGCACTGTAAACTATTCTAAAAAAACATTTTCACACTCTACTCTCCTAGAAATATGTTTTTTCCAGAAATGTTGACTAGTTTTTGTGTTGATGAGTATTGCGTAGGACACTAAGTGCTCAATGGTAGAGGCAAAACAGACCAAGACTTTGTCTCTCTGGAGCTGCTCTTATCTGCACTTGCCAGCTTCATCAAGTTGTTTTTGTCCATATCTGACAGTGGTTTGACCTCTACTGAGGGGCAGCATCCTCCTTGCCTCACCCCTGGACCTTTAGAGATGAAGTGGGTAGGCATTACAGCCCCTGGGAGCCTTGGCTGTGGGATTGCAGACCTGTGGGGCAGGTCAGGGGACTGCTAATGGCAGGGCGAGGTCATCCTGGGGCTCCCCGAAGAGAACCAGCAGGTGCAGCTCAGTTAAGGTGACTTACACCGGAGGCCCCCAGGTCGAGAGTCTGGGCTATAAGGCACACTCCTACTGAACTGGGACCCGGCAGGAATATTCCATGCCATTTCACACTGAAATTCAGAGAACTGCCCCAAATCAGGAGACAAGCACTGTCTCGGTGTCCCAGTCTCCGTTCTGAATTGGCTCTTTCAGTCCCTAATCCCAGGAGTTCTCTACTCTCTCCAGCAGCTAAAAATGAGGTAACTAGGAAGCCTCAATCTGTGGCTTTAAAGAAACAGACTCTTACAACTTGAATATTAAGAACAAAACATCATTTCAAAGTTTCATAAGTTATAGCTATGACAGCTCCGATGGCCATTCCAAAAAAAGAGTTCTAAAATTGTTTTGAAGGGTGTATTAGGCTCTGGCATCGGTGCGCAGCTTTGCAAGGGGGGTACTTTGAAGGTGACCATAGTAATGCTCAGCAAAGAGGTCTGTGGCACTTTTTCTAGGTAGGGTTTACAAACTTAATTGTCCAACCTCATAGATGCTTTTGATTTCTCATTCCCTCCTTCAATGGTAACAGCTGCTTAAAGACAGAACCCTCTGGACCTAGCCAAGCTGGGAAGACACAATGTGTACAGTTGGCCTTCTTCCTTCTCCTGACCACCACCCCAGATACTGCAGACGGTGCAAATTTACTCTCCATTGTTTGTCTAAATGCAGTCAGACTTCTCTGGATGTGCATATTCAAACTTTAGGCTTAAAAATATGGGTTTCATAACTTTTGTCCACACAGAGCTGCATTTCTTTGGGTGAGAAATGAGGCAGTCAGAAATATCTGAGAGAGAAAGAAACCAGCCAGATCATCCAAATTGACTTTGGCAACCAGTGGAATGGCAGATGTGACAGACAGATGGCACTGATGTTGGAGAAAAATCCAAATGACCAGGGCAGGGAGATCCCCATGTTTCCAAGAGTCCAGCTAGGGAAGACTTTGACGTTAGGCAAGGCCTTATACTCAAATAAACTTAGGACCAATGATATAGTCCCTTTTTACCACTTGCTACTGAATAATTGTAGACTCTCATTAGAAACATTTATGTCCAAGAAAATGGTAGGTACTAGGAAAATCTCTGCAGTTGGAAATACGAAGCTTTTGGGAGAAGCAATATAAATTTAAGATAGTTTGTGGGCATTTGTTTCACTGCTATCTTTCTATATAAAACTAACATCTCTGTTTCTCTCCTTGATACATTACACCACTTGATACATTACCCTATGCCTTGGCAGGATTTAAGAATGTTTGAATATATGATATAAACATTTGAATTCATAACTGTGACATCTGGATCTACTTAATCCTTTTACAGAGAATCAGGAGTTGGCAATTTTATCTCAATTTAAATCATATCAATGATGTGTGGGGTTCCTTTACTATTTTTGGTATTTTATTTGTTTCTATTTTAAATCTCTCTCTGCAAGTTCATCAAAATAAAAGCCAATCAAATACTAGTTAAATCTCTGAAGACATATCTACTTTTTAAATAACTGAAGATTTGTTTTGTTTAAACTTCAATATTCCTGAACAAAAAGACACATTATAACTCTTTCTATTGTTGAGGTTGGAAGTTATGTCCTATTTTTGAGGTTGGAATACATAGTCAATTTACAATTGACTAAATTCTCTTCTTTCTGTGATTTGTGTAATATTTCATCATGTGTAATGTGCACTTTTGCCTAAAATTTTAGGGAAAAATAAGGGTGCACATTATACGTGGGTGGTGTGATTTGCTACTGGTACGTAAAACTTCTTGGACCTTGTATCATTCTTTGTATTTTGTAATTATTTGTTACATAAAATTTCCTGTACCATAATAAGTTAAAAATGAATGTAAAAATTACTGTATAATATGAAAGACTAGATATCTAAATATAAACATACAAATATGAATTAAAAATCGAAACAAAACACTTTTTTCCTGAAAATTTGGGCCAAAAATGCCGGTTTGCAAAATGCAGTGATATAACAGCACACGTATTATGTGTATTAGGTAGAATTTGAATTTGGGGGCCCCGAGGGACAAAGACCCGTAGCTAGACAGGACCTGGCACTTGGTGAGCATCCCTCGAATGATCCAACTTCCAGAACTGTGGGGAAAGCTCAGATTCCTCTGAATATGGGCAGGTTAAATAGGTGAAGAAAACAAATAGGTGGCTGACAATAGGCGAAGATCTCATGTTACTGAATATATGGAAGGGCCTTTGGCCACGAGCCCATTCATTTGGACAGCAGATGTTGCACTTGGGTTTGTAAATTAGAAAGTCTTACTTTACCTTGAAACCCAGTGCACTGGCCTTTGGAGACATTGACCAGATACAGTATTTGGTGAGGAAGCTCAGTTTCATGATTAACATTCTCCAAAATATTCACCACTGCTTATATGCTAACATACTTGAAATTCTTGAACTTAGGCCTTATGCCTTAGTTTAAGGCTTGATGTTCTCAGCTGCACGTGTAGACGATGGATCTGGAGAAGTGGCTCTGTTGGGTGAGAGAGGGACCCTCACGCATGGCACTTTACCTCGGGAAGCGAAGTAGTTTTTGCGGTACTGTAGATTCCAAATCAGCCTAAAAGTTGGTCACTACTAGTTGGGCACTAGCCCATGGGCAAGCTGGACTCCTGTGCTCACAAAGCCTTGTCTCCTCAGCAGCTGTCTCTAGAACTACACTTGCTTATCTTGGTGATTTAGGCAGCACTACAGTGAGCTGAGTCTCAGTTTCTCCATCTGTAAGTGGGGGTTAAGAATATGTATCACATGCTTGGTAAAGCTTTCTCATAACTGTGACCACAAATGAATGTAATCTCCAGCCACATTTATTGTACCCTGTGACTATAATAAGTGCGGCCACAGGTAATCTCCAGCAGTTCCTCTGGAGGAGAGGACAGTGCGATAGGTCAGAACCTGCTCAACAACAGAGGGTCATGATTAAGAGGCTGGTTTCGAAGCTAGATCTGCCACTGCTAAGTGACTGAGTGAGGCTGAGCCTCACATTTCTCCATTTCTCATCTTTGAAACAGGGGTAGAGGGTGGTGCCTGTGGCTCAGTGAGTAGGGTGCTGGTCCCATATACCGAGGGTGGTGTGTTCGGACCCCAGCCCTAGCCAAACTGCAACAACAACAACAAAGAATAAATAAATAAAAATAAATAAACTTAAAAAAAAACAGGGATAGAAATGGTTCTGAGCTTAAGAGAGGCACTGAAGGGACTCAATAGTGGTATCAAGTCTCTAGTGCAATCGCTGGCTGGCACCACTGTTGTTTTTAGTTATGTGAACCACACGAAACTGCTGAATTTGGGTGACCTTTGATCTGCAGCAATGACAGTTTTGTATGATTGCCCCTAATAATCAATCAACCAGTCAGTCACACGTTTTTGAAGAACAGCTAATTCTAGGAAAAAGAAACAGCATGTGTAAAAGTATCTGGTGAAGAAGAGGAGGAAAAGCATTTGCAAGAATGTGAAAAAGTGGAAGGGGGAGAGGTGACAGGGAGACCAGAGCAGGCATCGGGCTGCTTTGCTGCAATAATAAATGATGTCAACTTTGCAGCACGTCATGGACCCAGGTTCATCCTCGTGTTGCGTGGTGACCAGGGGGTGTGCAGCATCCCTGAGGAGAAGCCCCCATCTGGGACGGAAGGTCCTCAGAGAAGGGTGGTAAGGGACCGCAGGCCTGAGCTTTTGCTGTCTCCTCACATACATTGGGTGGCCAAGCGCCATGCAAAGAGGGAGAGAGATACGGAACCCCCTGGACACGGCAGCATGGATTTCGGGAGGAAAGAATCCTGCCACGTGGGCTATAAAAAGATGCAACCCCTGTGGAAGGAAGCTTGGTGGTTCCTCAAAAACCTCAACATAGAATTAGCCCATGACACAGCAACCTCACTACTGGGGCTACAACCAAGACACCTGGAAACAGGAACCTGAAGGGACATTCGTGTGCCCAGCACGCAGCGTTTTTCACAATAGTCAAAAGGTGGGAACGACCCAAGTGTCCATCAACAGATAGATGGATAAAGTGTGGGGCGGCATAGTGCAATGCCGTTCAACCTGAACAGGAAATGAATTTCAGACATGTCCCACGGCATGGATGAACCTTGAGGACACTTTGCTAAAGAAATAGGCCAGACACAAGGGACAAATATTGTAGATGCCATTTATAGGAGAGACCCAGAGAGGGCAAACTAACTGAGGGACAAAAAGTAGACTAGAGGTTCCGAGGTGCAGGGGGCAGGTGGTAGGGAAATCTGTTTAATGGGTACAGAGTTTCTGTGAGGGATGATGAAAAGGTCCTAGAAATAGTGGTGTTTGTCACACAACTTAAGGCTACTGAATCATACACTGACATGGCTGGAATGGTAAAATACACACGTGTGGGTGTGTATATAACCACAATAAGAGTTCTACCAAAAAAGTAAAAGAGCAGGTCTGGGTGTACTTCTGTCATTATGTTCTGGTACTTTTCATGGACAAAACATAGGGGGGTGAGTGATTTAAATTATAGTTAAATCTCAAGTAGCCTTCTGCATTAGATCAAGTTGTATTTCGGTTAGGCCGATAGAACAACATCGTGAACCAACGTACTTTTAGAATCTAGACAGACCATTGCCATCCTAAGATGAACTCTCCTCCTTTCCGAGTACACCAGATTTTACGGGCCATTGAACCTAAGAATGTGCAGTGTTTTTTTAAAACATAGCAAGAAAAAACATGTCCTCAGATGTCATCAAAAAAGGGTGAGTATGAAACTCATCTGAAGGGTCAAACCCAAAGAAACCTGAAAAGTATATTTCTCTCCTCCTCCTCCTCCTCCTCCTCCTCTTCTTCTTCTTCTTCTTTTAATTTTAATGAATAGGAGGTACATGGGGCAAACGGTCGGGGAATCGAAATTCTAACCCTTCAGGGCATGAAAGTTGTCCCGTAGCAAAGAATTTTAAAGACTGATTTAATCATTTGCAGTTAATTCAGAGTGAACAAACTCTGATTACAGATGGCATGCTTCCAGAATGTTAAAAGTAAAAATATCTCCATGGGTGGGACCCGTTTCCGTGTCTATGGATGTAAACCCTCTAAAGGAGGCTCTCCAAGGGCTTATCTTTGGGCATAGTTGTCCTTGCCTCAATCTGAATTTACAAGAGCTTAGTTCCACTAGCTCAGCCAGGCCATTGTATTTGAAAATGCAACACTTCTTTTTTTTTTTGCCAGGCTTTGTGTGTTTTACACTCCAGGTTTCCACCCTTGCAGATCACGGCCTCTCTGTCCGTCTTTGCACCCAGCTCCCTGGAATGTGTTTCATGGTGAGCTTGTCAGCTACAGGCTGAGTGCCGCTGCTTCTGAAACATTCCCAGAGGGATCCCAGGCATGAATAGCTCTCTGTCTCCCTGTTTTTACAGGAAGAGAATGAATGGACTTCTTGTGAAATAACTCTCCGATGTGTTCTCTTTGGGGCTTTAAATCATATTTGAAACAGCAAAAATAAAATAAAGCAGAACAGCCCAGACAAACAAGCAGGGCCTCCCTGGGAAAGTGGCTGCAGGTCCGAGGGGCCGAGCCCCCTGACCTGGTGGTTTCTGCCCCCACATCTGGGGCCTTGTAATCGGGACAGTGTGTCCCAGAGCAGGTCAAGTGGGCTGCAAGAGTGGGGATTTTTACATTTTTATTTAGATTTTTCCTCATTGCAAATAATGTAATAATAACAAGTTGAAGAGAGACTCATCTAGAATTCACCACCCCAGTAAATCATTAATTTTGATTTACCCACATTCCCATTCAAATCCTGCAAATAAAAATGTTTAAATTCTGTATCAGCATAATTATGGAAAAATTATAGTTTATAAATTTCACTTCCTGTCTTGTGTTAAGTATTTTCTTGTTGATCATTTTAATGACTACAAAATAGTTTATTGAGCTTATGTAGCACAGTACCCAGAAATAAAGGCATTTAGTAAAGCTATGTTGAAAAGATAAATTCATTATTTATCCACTACTTTATTTAGGGGCATTGAGTTTGCACTCATTTTTACTATTGTAAATAATGTCTAATGGGCACCTTTGTGTAGTTTTTTTCTACTCTTTCTAGCTTTATTGGGAAGAGGTCTGAGAATTAGGATTAGGTCAGTGGCTCTGAAATGCATTGGCAAATTTCTTTTTATTGGGATTGTATGGACTTGCATTTCTGTTAACAAAGTACCAGAGTGCTAGTATTTCACATCCTGGCCAGAACTGCCGGTTAATGTCTTTTAAAAAAAAATTGCTAATTTAATAGGTGCAAAGAGAGAGATTTTAATCTGCAAATCTCTGTCTTAAAAGTATTACTGAGTAATTTCTGCTTTTCATCTTCATTTTGTAAGTCTTTTCCTTATCGTCTGACACAGAACCTAATTAAGTTTCAAGCTTTCTCAGTAAACCTCATTTCAGCCAGTTAGAGGACTTCAAAATGAGCACGTGGAGAATTCTGCAACGCATGTGTCCTGCCAAGGGTCTCCGAGTTGCTGGACCCTCCTACACTGCTCTTGGAGAAGAACTTGGCACTTGGTGCTGCCAGTGCCTGAAGCTAGGGAGGCTGTGGCAGGAGAGTGAATGCTTCAAGTGGAAGAGGCTGAACACTCACTCGGGTGCTCAAGGTGGCAGGGACCTTGCAAGCAGCCTGGACACGTAGTAAGGTGGCCAATGTACCTCAGGCTTAACAAGGACTGGGTTCTGTCTTCAGCAAGTCGCAAAGATGAATTTGTTAAATCCTCACCACATCATGAACCACATCCTTATTTTCACGCTCAGTTTCCATCTACAGGGGCTCTGGGGGGTGTTGTAATTTCCAGTGAGCATCCAGCCACTAGGATTCAGGCTTAGGTGATCCGACTGCACAGTCCCTGAGGGGAGGGCTTGACTCTCCTGAGTGGAGGCATGGGGAGACAGACCCTGGGCTCAGGGGTGGTCCCTTCAAAGTCCGGACACAGAAAAAGGGTCAGGAATATGTTGAATGACTACACCTTATCTCCTTCTTTGGTTTCTTTAGCAATTAATATCGAATCAATGATACAATGATGATGTGCATTAGTTGACTTGATCCTCACGTTTTAAAAACGTGAGACGTAAGTTGTGATTCCCATCAAAAATGAGGAATCTGAGACTCAAAGACTGAGGCACAGGTGCAGCCACTGTTTGAACCCAGGTCTTCTAACACAGGTGTACAATGGACTGAATAGCCATGCTGACCTCCTTGGGGACCAAGCGCTTAGCACACAGGGTGGCGATTGTTTTTATCAATGACAGAAAAGGCAGCAAGTGGAAACTACATTGGAAAGGTAAGATGGAAATTTGGGGAGAGGATGAGAGATGGGCAATGTTTGCTTCATTGAAGACCAGACATGGGAAGAGCAAGAGCCTGTGGAAGGGGAAGGCTTGAGCAGAGCAGACAAGCACTGCTGAGGCTTTTCTGGAGCAGAGACAGGCAGGCCTGGGTTCTCCCTGCCCAGGAGAAAGAGAGAAGGGAGCAGAGGCCAAGGAAGAGAGCGAGGGAGGAGCTGTGGGAACAGCGACCTGGGCTGAGCACACCGGAGCCCCTGCAGCCTCAGGCTCGGGGAGGAGGCCAGAGCTCTGACCCCCACACAGCATTGCTGGTGAATTTCTGCAGTGTGGAGGATGCTGGAATCACAATGTGGGGGGCAAGACCCAGAATGAGGGGCTGCACCGGCCCCTGAGAAGCATTGCAATGACTCCTACCACCTCTGTCCCGTATCACTCTTGTCTTTCTGGGCATAGGGCAATATTTTTCCTTCTTGGGAGAAACCCAAAGGTTATGTAGGGGACCCTTTTTGCATTATTCTGTATCATCTTTCTCAACTTCAACACTATTCAGTTTTGAACCTGGATAATGCTTTGTTTTGAGGGGGCGGCTGGCAGGATTATCCTGAGTGCCTTATAATGGGGAGCAGCATCCCTAGTCTCTAGTCTCAGATGCCAATAGCACCCCCCAAATCTGATAACACAAAAGGCCTCCAGGCTGCCAAATGTCCCTGGGAGGCCAAATTGCCTTCTGACTCTGGCTGGTTCCTGCCCTTGAGAACAACTGTGATAGAGGAACTCATGTATTTTACTTTACAAATGGATTCATACACACGTAGACTGTTTTATCATTGAAAAGTAATCTGTGACCACTGACCACAGTATTAATCATAAAATTAATCATAGAATATGGAGTTTCTGTTAATATCACCTTTTAGATATAACTTCAAATTGTGTCATGGTCCAAAATCAAGTTCTTCCAATATTTTTGACGTTCTTCCAGAGTTTCCCCAGGACATGTTTTCTCCTGCTTCCTGTTCTAAACCATTGCTTATTCTCCCTAAGAAACAGCTGCTATAACCCAGACGTGATGGTATTGCAATGATCCTAAGGCATGTGCTCTAAGAATGTTGTCCTGTTCAATACATTTATCGGGTAAATTCACTGTGACATTTGGATGGAAATTAGAAGATCAAAGTTCTGTGGTAATTCAGGAGCATGCCTCTCCCTTTTTTTGTAGTTACACCTACAGAGAGCACTATTTTTAAAGCTCCGAGGGCATTAACAGAGAGGCTTTCTGGGTGTACATTCCAGATGGGGTGAGTGCAGAGGAAGAAGAAAAGGCTGGAGGCTCCCCCCGCAGTGTGTGTTCGTCTGCGACCGGGGTCACTGGTGGCCTGGACGGTCTTTTGCAGAGCATCTGAGCATCTCCAGCAGCACCATCCATCACCACTCTAGACACACATAGGGAGGTCAGGCCACACAGCAGGGCTGTCCTGAGAGCAGGGTTCTTCCTTCATCTGCTTCCTCCCTGCCTGCGAGAAGCTGCATGGGGCCACTGTCAGAGCTGGAGACAGCTGTAAAGGAGGCTAAAGGCTGTGCCTCACATCATGGGAGCCTACCGAATCTTCTCTGTTTCCTAGCCAGAGATTAACACCCTCTGGAAACTCTCTGACCTAATGAGGAGTGCTAGAGTAATGGAGTGTGTTGGTGTAAGGAGGAGTACTAATGCAAGGGAGGTGCTAGTGTAAGGAGGAGTACTAGTGTGGGGGCAGTGCTAGTGCAAGGGGGAGTGCTAGTGTGAGGGGGTGTGGTGCTATAAAGAGGAGTGCTAGTGCAAGGGGGTGCTGGTGTAAGGAGTGCTAGTGTGAGGGGCAGTGCTAGTGCAAGGGGGAGTGCTAATGTGAGGACGTGGTGGTATATAGAGGAGTGCTAGTGCAAGGGGGTGCTGGTGTAAGGAGAAGTGCTAGTGTAAGGGGCAGTGCTAGTGTAGGGGGCAGTGCTAGTGTGAGGGACAGTGCTAGTGTAAGGGGAGTGCTAATGCAAGGGGGCTGCTAGTGCAAGGGGGTGTGGTGGTATAAAGAGGAGTGCTAGTGCAAGGGGGTGCTGGTGTAAGGAGGAGTGCTAATGTAAGGAGAAGTGCTAGTGTAATAGTGCTAGTGCAGGGGAGAGTGATAGTGTCACAGGGAGTGCTGGTGTAATGGGACGTTCTAGTGTAAGAGGGTGCTAGTTTTATAGGGTGACTTTGTTTTAAAGTCTTTACTCAGTTTGGTGGTCAGCTGATGGTCAGATCCAGATTTCCTGAAATGCCGGGAAGCAGCAAGCCTCCCTCCTCTCCGAGCAGCCCTGCATGTGTGTTGGAAGTGCCTTCAAGACTCAGCAGTCAGTTGGCGATGCTGTCTCGCCTTTCCTTTCCACATACACTGAGCCTCAAGGCTGGCCAGAAATGAGAGCTTAGAACTTTCTCAGGTCTTCCTGGAGCATGCACACAGCCCAGAGCTTTTGCCAGGTACCAGCAGATACTTGGCCTTCCAGATTCCCATGAATACATCAGAGCTTTTCTAAATTCCTGTGAATATCTCATCACTTAGCATTTCTTTTTCAGCTATTTTGTTGTTTAGTCTACTGGTCGCCTCAACTATTATTCTCCACCTCAGGCAGATGCAAAGTTAAAACACGTGCCTGTAATTATTCTCAGCAAATGCCCCTTGGAATGAAGGCTTTCTATGCTGGGCAACATTTTGGTCAGGTCAAGTACAGATGGTCCTGCAAGTTAGAACCATCAAACAGTTCAAGTAATGACAACAGTTTGACAGTGGGGGTTTTGCAAGAGCTCCAACTCCATTCCATCACCTCCAGGAACTGCCAGGCTGGGTGGGAATACAGGCTTTTATCTTACAAGATTACTGTGCACCTGGACATTAGGGGATGGGATCATTAAAATGCCCCGAGTTTACTGATCTTCCCCAAATCCAGCCATTTATTATTGAATAAACAATCCCCTGGACACTCCAAGATCTTGATTAATTTTCTGAGTTCTGAAGACTCTGATTCTGACAACTTTTGCCAGTTTTCTCATTGCTTTTATGGAGAAGAGAATTCATTTTTACTGACATCATGTAACTTTCTTTTGATAAGTGAAATCTTAATTACTCCATTTTGCTACGTATAATGAACTCCTGTGTATAATGTGCACCCAAGTTGTGGGCCCAAAGTTTCAGGTAAAAAAACTTTCATTTTTTTTTTTTTAATTCAAATTCAAAGCTTGTAGTGTACAAAAGGCACTTCAATATTTCCGAGGAATTTTCCAATATTTTCTGCAAAAAGATATATTGCTAGCTCCCACCTAATGTATACAAAGAGAAATATGTTACTCTTCTAAAATGATTTCATTGCAAGTTCATCTGTAAGTTTGACAAAACTGATCACTATATTCCAGGAGATTATTTTGCACATGCATGTGGTTATTCCTTTCTAGAGTTGCACTTTTAATGCATAAGTATAAATAAAATAATTAAAAACAGATATGGAATTAGCACTACCTGTGTATGACACTCATCCTTAATTTTCTCTCAAAAATCTGGGCAAAACAAGTGTGTATTATACACAGCAAAATATGGTATGCTGCTTTTTGTAAATTCAACCTAACGCAATTGCTCTGTTCTTGAAGGAATTTAACCCTGACTCTTGGTACCTGTTTATCCCTCCAGCCTAATTTTCACAGGCCCATGACATGGATGGATCTCTGAAATAAGTTGGAGTCAAACATATGTTCATGGATGGCATCCAAATTAGTATATATGTTAGCACTGTGTTTTTTATACAGACAAATTGTATAACAAATCATTACTCCTACTGGGGCTACAACCAGCAGTGGATACATTATCTGTGCAAATTCTCAATTCCTCACTTGACCTATTAAATAAAAAACTAAGGGTGGGGCTCAGGTAACTGTTTTAACCAGCACTCCAGGTGATTTTTGTGCTCATTAAAGTTAAAGAACCACTGGAAAAGAGACAAGTTTATAATTTACACCAAGTGAATATTGTGATCATTTCTAAGTAGCCATTTATTCTCTGTATTCACCAAGTTGAGTGATGTTTGTTGAGTTACTTATTCTCATTTATAAGTTTTACATTATAACCTGTAATGTCATAGTGTTAATAAAGAAGCAAAGAAACCACAGTGGGGGAGGTTGTCTTGTTTTGTTTTGATTTTTTCTTTTTGTATGGGGTCTGGATTACCCCACTCACAGCTTAGAAGTACTTTCCCCACTCACAACTCACAGCAACCTCAGACTCTTGGGCTTAGGTGATTCTCTTGCCTCAGCCTACCAAGTAGTTGGGACTACAGGTGCCTGCCACAACACTTGGCTATTTTTTTTGTTGTTGCAGTTGTCATTGTTGTTTAGCTGGCCCAGGCCGGGTTGGAACCCGCCAGCCTTGGTACATGTGGCTGGCACCATAATCACTGTGCTGTGGGTGCCGAGCCAACTCCTATATTTTATTATAACATTAAATGTATTTCATCTTTCCCTGTAGATCTGTAATCCATCTAAAAATCATTTTGTAATTTGTTATAAATGCATATTTTTCTTATAAACTATTAAATATTTGCCCAAACATCACTTACCATATGATAAAAACCCAAGTATTTTTGGATTGGTTACTGGACTCTGGGTTCTGCTTTCTCCTGAGTTTGTCTATTCCTAAGCCAGAATCACATTGTTATGATTAAAGTAGTTCTAGCATGCATTTAAAATGTCTGGAAAATAATTCCTATTATTTTGTGTTTTCCAAAACATTCTTAGAAATTATCAAGTCTTTACCCACGTGAAATGTTATAATCAATTTACTCAGTTTCAAAAGTAAGAACAGAGCCCGTGAGCAATCCATTAGAATTCCAATGGGAATGGCATTAAATTTATGCATTGATTTGAGAAGCATTTATGATGTTGGGTCTTCCCATTCAGGGATGTGACATATCTCCATTTACTGAAGTCTTGTTTTATGTCTTTAGTAAAATATTAATACTGAAATACACATTCTGCTCTTATGACTTCCTTGATAAATCTATTTTTAGCCATTTGTAGTTTCAGTAACTGTTGTGAATAGAATCTTTTACCATTTCAATTTCTAAATGGTTATTGCTATCACAGAGGAGAGCTGTTGAGTGTCTTGAGTACTTATGTAGTGATTTTTTTTTAACTAAAAGAAAATTAGTTTTAAAAGATTTGCTTTTAGTTACACTCCCTGAATTTTCTAGACATAAAATTATATTATCTGCAAAAAGATAATGCTTTCACATCTTTTTAAGTTTATACCAGTTACTTGATTCTGTCTGATTCCATTACTTGACCTAAAACCTCCTAAACAAGATTGAGTTATAGTGAGGAGATACCGTGCACCTTGTCCTGATTCCAACTGCAGTGGGAATGCATTCAGTGTTTTATGCTTTAATAAATTGTTTTATAATAATTTATGACATCATTTAAAAATAATTTTAAGAAGTTTTCTTTTGATTTTACCTAAATTACTTAATAATATACTTTATTTTACTCAAATCTTTAATTGAAATTTTTTTTCAATTAGGTGAATTTCTTCCTGGCTATGAGGTGCTTAGTCTTTACTCAAATCATTTATTATTGTGCTTAATTGTATTTGTAGATTCTCAAAATTTGAATCATCCCTACAAATGTGGAATAGAACTTTTGTGTAGTGGAAGATACGCTACATAAAATTAAAGGATAAATTAGAGACTTGGAGAAAATGTTTGCAATATAATAAAAATTACATGGAATGTATATTTGGCATGTAACACAAATTAGATGCCTTATTCATTGTACTCTACGATGTATAATATAATCTGGTCTGTACCTATTAACAAAAAAATAGAAAATAGGCAAAACATTTAATAGGAAAAACACATGAAAATATAGAGAAATATGAAAAAACATGCTCGATTTCACTAAAAACTTTTAAAATATAAATTAATAGCTGGACATTGTGGCAGGGGCCTGTAGTCCTAACTACTTGGGAGGCTGAGGCAAGAGACTCTCAAGCTCAAGAGTTTGACGTTGGAGGTTGCTGTGAGCTGTGACGCCATGGCACTCTACCAAGAAAGAAAAAAAAAATATATATATATATAATATAAATTAAAATGAGATGAAATTTTTCCTTTAAAATGTCAACATTTAAAACAACATCAAGTATTAGAGAGTGCATGGGAAACATTGACTTATTCACATATGTGTAGTACAAGTGTGAATTAGTATGACCTTTTAAAATAACATTTGTTTTTATATATTGAACTTTTTAGTACATACATATAGTTTTCCAGCAATTCTACTGGATGAGAATCTATACAAAAGCCACAGTAGAAGCTGATAATGATACATGTGTCAAAGATTTCACCACTATGCTGTCTATAAAAGTAAAAATAGGAAAACCTCTTAAATGTAAATCAAATTGTGGCTTATTAAGAAAATTATGATGCACCAATACCATCAAATGCCACGTGGCAATCAAAAAGAATGGCTTTAAGCTTACTCGTGTGTAAAGCAGTGTTCTATTCTTAAATGTAAAAATCCATTGTTGCTTATATGTATATAGACTGGGGGGGGCATGTTTCAGAAAGCATAGAACAGTCAGGATCAGACTATTTTACTAACTATGAGTAACAATGCCTCATTATGATGAATTCAACAGAAAAAGAGTAGATGGGAACCCATGGAGTCCTTGAGACATCTAGAGAAACAAACTTACCATCTCTAGGAATTGGCCTGACAGTGAACGCCACCAAGCCTGGGTTGCTACAGTTCTCAGGGTCATCAGGTTCAGCCAGAGCTTCTGCCCCAGGTCTCATGCCACATTTGCTCCAGGGTCTAGGAAGCAAGCTGTCACCTCCAGGAATTAGATGCTTCTACCAGAAGTAGGCTTCAGTGGAACGCTCTTGCTCAGGCTGATCTTTTTTCAAAGCAGGGTGTGTGTGCATATCAGTAGCTCCTAGGATCTGCCAACAGTTATGACTCCAAGTCCTCTGGGTCTGCCTCATGGAGGTGGGACTCACAAGTCTAGAAATTTCCCAGACATACTAAGGGTGTTCAAAGAAGCTGAGATGCCAGGACACGAGGCGAGAGTCTTTCAGAGATAAACTCCAACCCAGTTGGACAATGATTGATTCAGGAGAGTGAAATCAGAAGAGCTATGATGGACCCAAAAAGGGGAAATGATCACATGTGGGGAAGTTTACAGCACATGGAAGTGCTGGTTATTTGGGGAATACATGTATACAAGGACAGACAATTAAATTTGTGAACTCATCTTAGAAAAAGTGCTATATACCTCATTGCTGAATATCACTCAGTCACCTTCGATGTACTCTGTTTGGGAAACTGCACATTGACTCCAGTGCCCAGTCCACACTTCAAAGCAATTTTGGAACTCTTTTTGCTGGAATGGGCATCAGAGCTCTCATCATATGAGGTCTGACAATTAAGTTTGCAAACTTGCCATCATGCACTTATGTTGGCAGCACCATACAAACAACTCGGGAAGGTTTCCTAACCTTGGTATATCAGAGTCTCATAGCTGTGTTCATGTCGATGTGTGGTGGTGTCTTGCTGAGAGGTGTTCATTATTGTTGTTTGTGTTTTTGTGTGCTGTGCAATGACAGCTCTGATTAGCACCATCCCCACCTCAGCCTCATCTACCTCCTTGTTCTTGGAGCTAGCCAACCTCAATGTAACCCCAGGAGCTTTGCACTTAGTCTCTGTATTAATCAAGTGTATCTGGAGTGGCTGAATCAATAACAGGTAGATGGGGATGAGTTATGGAAGGGAATTTATTAGGGGAATTGGCTTATGCAATTGTGAAGTCTGAGAAGTCCCCTGATAGCTGTCTGCTGCCAGCTGGAGAACTTGGGAGCTGATGGGGTGACTCTCAACCTGAGGTGGAGGCCTGAGGACACAGGGAGGCAGAGATGCTCTTGTAAGCCCCAGAGCACAAATGACAGAAAACTTTGAGTTCTTAAGTCTAAGGATGGGAGAAGAAGGCTGTCTCAGCTGTAGGAGGGAAAGAAGGAATGCGCCTTTCCTCTGCCTTTGTGCTCTACAAAGCTCCCGAGCTGCCTGGGTGATGCCTGTCCACCAGCTTACATGCCAATCTCCTCTGCAAACACCTCACAGACACACCCCAAAGCAATGGCTTACCAGCTTTCTAGCATGACTTAATCCAGTTAAGTCAACCCCCAAATTGAACCATCACAATCTCTTTACCTGGTATGTACCCTCTACCTTCCATCTCACCCCAAGGTTTCTGCACAACTCATTTTTTCATTCCATTCTACTGCAAGCTCAGAGACTCCCACCCTGCATTCTTCACCTCTGTTCTCTCTTCCCTCAACTGCATTATGGCAGGGTCACCGTCTGTTCTCCCACCAGAACATTAGCTCTATGGGGAAAGGGACGCTGCCCCACTCATGCCAAGCAGGACCCGTGTGGCTACACACAGCAGCCCCTCAGTGAATCCTGACTTAAAGGGTGACCCACAGTATTACTTCACACAACTGCTGTCCTGATTGCAAGTCGGACAGACTTGCTTCCCTGCTAAGTCTTTCACAGGTTTCTTTCCCATTAGTCTACCCCTAGTTGGACTGTTATTACTCAGACATGTCTGAAAGCTGATTTCAGTATTGGTCTCATGAATACAGAGACCTCTTCTCTCTTCTTGCCTCTTCCTTTAAACAGGGACCTCCCAGGGCCCTGTTGTACTCACAAACCTGCAGAGAATGACTCTCGTGAAGGCCTCGGGACGTCCTTGCACAGCACTGTGGGTGGGCAGTGTTTGTGGTCTGCCTCCTTGAGGTTGGCCTGCTCACCTACACTCAAAATAGCCCCTCACAGCCCCCATCCACATTCCATCGCTAGAACTGCACTTCCAATTGCATTCCCCTTCCAGACGCAGTAGTTCTCAAACCAACAACAAAGAAAGGTCCAGAATTCATTCATTTTTGTCCTGATTTAGTTCTTTTTATGAATGTCCACTTGGGTTGTAGGCACTCAATGTCTGAAAACTAAATTCCACAGTAGTTAGAAGAAAGAGCGACACTGTGTAAGTTCCTAAAGAGAAGTGACTTGCTGGCCTGCACGCCTCTTCTGACCACACCACGTTGCTTCACTAAGGAAACCACTCAACATTTTCCAGTTTTAAGTGTAACAAAAGCCTCCTACATCTTTGCATTTCTTCGTCTGATGTATGCAGCATGAAATGTGTGGGATTAAAAAAGCATACCACACTGTCGGGCCGCACCACCGTGTTGCTATTAGCCTGCATGCGGTGTTCCGTCTTGCTTCTTCCCTGCCTTTGATGTCCTGTTGTGTCCCCACTGTTTCATGCCAACCATTTGCCTTGCACCACTGCAGTTCCTTCAAGTGGGAAAATAAAGGAGAATAGAGTTTCCATTATTTATTCTGTGCTTGACACAGGACATAATACACAGGAAACCTGACAAATAAGAATCTGTGTCACAAAGACTCCGTGGCCAGGGAAGTCATAGGTAGGGCTGGATGATGAGGTTTATGTTAGAACATCGGCAAGGTACGTTTCCACTGAACAGAACCCCTGAAGAAAGAGAGAAAGGCTGTGTTCTCTGCTACCCTTCCCAGGGCTGGCGCACAGGAGTGGAAACTAGAAAACTGTGGAAATCTATCTGTCATGTACACAACAAGCAATAGGAAGGTGACTGCAACCGGGTTTGAGTGAACTAAGGTACAAAGGAAATATATTTTGTATCTAGATAGTATGTACCCTTACAAGCTTCTAGGGTTAGGGGAAAGAAAACATGACCCACTTCTCCTTCTTGCTTTATGAGTTCAATAACTTTTCCAGGCTACAGTTGGGCAAAGGGGAAAATGACAGCTCTATGATCTCTGAGGGAAGCCTGTTATCTACCACTACAAAACAATGCAGAAGTGGGTGTTGTTAAGGCTTATTTGTCATTGGGTGCTATTTTTAAGGCAAAAGACATTCTACCTATAAAGAGGCTTCAAACTCTGACTTCAAAGGTTCTGGTCCTGTCTCAATTTGTGTTTCGTAGCACAGAGCAGAGAAAAACTCTTACTCTTTCTGACTTTCCAGCATCTGCCCTGTCCTCCTCTGACTGAGGCCTCATCTGCTGGACTGGACACTCTCTTGGTGGCTTTTCCCTGGGCCAGTGCTCTGACTGCTGTAAGTGTCAGCTACTAACAATTCACTAACGCCTCCTTCTGCCTGCCCAGAGCTTCCAGTGGTTACCACGTGTGTGAGCTTGCTGGGGCTGCCCCAGTGAAGTCCCAAACACTTGGTGGCTTCACTAACAGAGATTTATTGTCTCATAGGTCTGGAGCTAGATGTCTGAGGTCAAGGTGTGAGCAGGTTGGCTTCTTCTTAGGCCGCTGTCCTTAGTTGTGGGTAGTCATCTTCCTCTGATGTCCTCAGAGGCCATCATGGCCATTTCGCTTCACCGGTCTTAATCTCCTCTTCCCACAAGGATATCAGTTGAGTTGGAGTTGGACACACTCACGTGAACACACTGGGACATGTCTGCCTCTTGAAGACTCTACCTGAATGGTCACACTCTGAGGAGCTAGGGGAATTTGCATGGGAATTTTGAGGGAACACGATTTAGTCTGTAACAGATTAGAATTCTTTTCTTTTTTCCAAAGGAAACTCTAAAACGATCTGGAGTCTGATCATTAGTAGCCTGTGAGTATTCGATCCCTCACAGAAATCCACTCAAACCTGGTTGCAGTCACCTTCCTGTGTCCCCAATAGATGGGTTTCCATGGTTTTCTAGTTTGCATCTCTGTGCTCCTGGTCCTGGGAGAGGTGGCAGAAAACCTGTTCCTTCAAGGATTCTGGCCTGTGGAAATTTCTTTGCCAATGTTCTAACTTAATCCAAGTCATCTAGCCTTACCCGTGAATTCCCTGGCCATGGAGCTTTGTGACATAGATTCTTTTTTTTTCCCGTGAGACACCACATTTCTCTCTGTGACATAGATTCTTATTTGTCAGTTTTCCTGTGATATAATGCCCTGTGTCCTGGACCCTACACCTGGAATAAGAACTGTGTAACCGAAAAAGCTGCAAACTCTCTCAGAAAGGGCATTCTCCCCTGTACTCCCCCCGCCAAGAGGTGGCCAAGAAGGGCCATGACATGCACAGGGAAGGCCCTTCCAGGGTGCAGAAGGGTTAAGAGGGAGTGTCTGCAGTTGTGGAATGAGGTTGCCCAGAGCCCAGGCCAGGGTGGGACCTCTGGACATTTTCACCCAGCAGGTGATGGTGACAAGAGCTGCCTGTGCCATTCCCCACACAACCTTTCCTGGATGAGAGTTGGGGTTAAATGGAAAGTAGAGAATCCAGATAGGACCAGAGTACTCCCAGGGTCCTGAGTCACCCCTGGCTTTTTTAGGAAGAGGTACAGTTACTACCAAAGCTTCATGGTTCTACACATGTGGTCGGCTGAGGAGCAGTCCCCCTAGTCTACATCCTAATCTCTGTCAGTGTGACTTTACATGGCAAAGGGTCTTTGCAGACGTGATCACCTTAAGAACCAAACTGATCACCCAGGAGACTCTAATGTCCTCCCCATGTCCTATCAGAGGAAGGCAGGAGCATCAGAGTCAAAGAAGATGTGACACCAGAGGGAGGCAGAGACCAGAGAGGAGACGCCAGCCTGCTGGGGCAGGAGACGGAGGAAGGGGCCACAGGCCAAGAAATGCAGGCAGCTTCCCGAAAGATCAGACCCTCTCCTCAGAACATTCAAACGAGTGCAGCCCTGCTGTCACTTTGATTTAATTCATTGAGACTACTTTTAGGCTTCTGACCTTCAAATTGTGAGAAAAGCAATTTGCGTTGCTTTGAGCTACGACGTTCATGGCAATTTGTCACAGCAACAGTGGGCCGCCAAAGGAGTACATGGGACGTGTAAGTCTGGTGACAGTGCTTTGGCCCAAGAAATAGCACATGACTATTTCTAATTTCTAATATGTATTTAATAATATAAATAAAAAGCATTATTTCTTACTTAGGTCTAGAATTAAGCTGGCAAGAATTTAATGAGATGTATAAGATGAATCATTACTGACCCTGCCCAGCCTAGGATCACACAAGTATTCTGGAGGACTTAAGTGATTCAGAAAATTTATTATATAAAGGATCTCCCAAAGTCTGTGTTGAGAACAGCTGACACTCTCAAGCTCTCAGCCCAGAGTCTAAACTAACAGTGTCAAAGTCAGCAAATTCTTTAGTAAAGAACCAGCTAGTAAATATTACTCAACTCTGCATAAAGCTGCTGTGGAAAACACATAAACAAATGTGTTTGGCTGTGTGCCAATAAAACTTTATACACAGAGACAGGAGGTGGGCCGTATTTGCTGACTTTCCACTGGCCGCCTAACAGAAGGTAAGTCTGGACCTCACAACATCCCCGCTCCTGTAGCTATGTCGAAAAACTGGGCTTTCGTTGTGGTTGCGGCTTTCAAGTCACCATAAGCTCCTTCCACAAGTTATTGTGAAATGGGGTGCTACCTGGGGCTCGCCTTAGCAGAACTCCCTATATGACTCCCCTCAGCCCAGCGAACCCTATGCCAAGTGGGTGGGCCCACTCTCTCTGCCCCTTCTTCTCACCTCTTCATGTGCAAGAATCCAATTTTTCCTCCCAAGAGCCCCCCTTCCATCTGAAAAGAGAAAAGGAAATCAGCTTCTGTTTTTTGCATGACTAGAGCCTAGGCAAATATGAAAGTTCTCCGGGTGGTTATCCTGCACGGGCCTGCTATGGGCGGTCTGATGGATATATACCCAGATTTAGGCTTGTCGTCCAGTAAACGACGGTCGGTATTCGCATTCTGCACAAATGTTCAGTCATTTATCACTCTATCCTGTGTTGTCTTAAGTTACAAGCTACAGAAACCGATGGACGGTATTGCAGATAAACATCTACATGGCTGTGATGCACCTGGAAACTGCAGTACTGGTTCTTGTGGCCAGGCCTGGGTGGCTGGCTTTCCCAGCTTTCTCTACATAATGGCCCATGAACCAGGTTTGTTCCCTTCAGAGCCCCCAGCTCACACCAACCTCGACTGTCCCTTGGTCCCCTGCTTTCCTCTGCAGTTGTCGGTGTGGTTGCTGGTCCTGTAGGGATGAAATCTGTAGATGGAAACAAAGTCCAGTTCAGTCGGCTTATCCTGAGGCGGCAGAGAAACATCCTGGGTTTGAACTACCTCCCTTTCCTTAACATCGAAACAAAACCAAAACAAACCCTTTGGGGGCTTACAGAATATGCATTTGGAAAAATGTTTCCAACTGCTGTGTATCAGGCTTAATTACAACAAAGAAAATGTTCAGGGGGTTCATCCCAAACAAAATGGTGTACTTAACGGCAATTTTAAGAATATTTTTATTCAACAAAGCATCTCTTATTTCAAAGAAATAAAGTTATAGCCTCAAAAAACAATTTAGTAAAGGGTATAGAAATGGCAAAGTGTGCTATTTAGTTCCCTTTTTGTTCTCTAGCTGTTAAGCCTTCCCCGAGCCACCCACATACCTTGAAGAGTCCTCGCCTACTGACGCGCCAGCTTACCTGTTTCCGCAAGGGCTTAGAAACCACCAGAAGGGAACAAAAACATCTGCAAAGCACAGGTAAACTTATTATCAAATCGTGCTTGCATGTCCTGAGCTTCCCGCAGTGGAAAGCCCCGTCGAGGAAGCGTAGTGGAGTGAACAGTAACTGCAGAGACACACGAGAAGCAAGCTAATCCTCCGACCAAGCCAGCAAGCTAAATGTTGTTGCATCTCCAGGTTTTGTACAAGTTTTTAAAAAGAAATAGCACAAATTTACATGATGTTAGCAGGCAAAAAAGGTTATTTTCACATGCTATCTGTGGAAGTCCATTTCAATTAACTTATGTGGAGAACTTGCAAACTCCGGTGTTTGAAAATAGGCGTGTTGGGTTTTCTGATGTTCTTCTGCAATCCTCTGACATTAGGTACTTTTTCTTTAAAAGAAGTTGGAGCAGTACCTTGTGGTAGCATCATCTTGGGATTGCTGATTAACTTTCTCCAGTTACTCCTCAAATTAAGGAAGAAAACATTAGATGAAAACAGGGAAGTATTGATTGTCCTATAGAAAACACCAGAAGTAATTCTCACATGCATTTTTGTTAATTTAAGATGCACATCATAGATTTCCCACATTTGACTCATTTGGAAATTGCACTAATTTGGGATTGCATCACACACTCAACTTAAGGTATATTGGGCTAACATTAATTGAATGGAAAATCAGAAGTGATAAAGCAGATATTGGATAATAGTACTTAGTCCTTGATAGTCCAGGGAGACCTGCGTTGTATATTTAAAAATTGCTAGTGCAATGTTTTCACTATACACAGGCGCACAAACACAGGGTGGGTAAACATGTGAAGTGATGGACTTAGCCTGACTGTGGCGACCATTTCACAATATATGCATTATTAAAATAGCACTTCATATACCATAAGTACATATAATTTCTGTTAGTCAGTTATATTTCAAAAAAGCTTGGGATGAGATGTCCCACTTTAAGGATCCTTACTAAAAGTGCAAAATTATCTTTTGTCTCTGAAAGAATTTTTCCCCCCAGCTCTGTGTCCTGTTTTCTTCATAAATAGGAGAGGAGGAGTTGTAATTTAAATGATTAGAGAAGACTATATTTTGGTATAAATTAATACCTTCTCTTATATTTGAAAGTAGCCAGATAGATTTGTGATTTAATTCAGGGTTTGCATAAGGAGGGGTGTTGGTGGTAGAGGTGGTAGAGAAATAGGGCCAAATCATCTCACAGACTTAAAGGTTACATTTGCAAACATGCTCATTTGATTATCTGGGTCCTTGCTTTCTCTAGAATCAAATCCAGGTGTCTTCTTCATCCAGCTGAGTCCCAGGAAGCAGAATCGTTTCAATGATTAAACAGGGAATTAAGAGAACTTTCAGGTTAAATGATGGAGTGAAACTTAGTTCTTAACTTTTGCATCTGTTTTCATCCAAAGGTCCGGCTTCTCCACTTGAATGAGATGGCCTTGGCACACCTGTGCCTTTGTGATGGGTTAGATGGCAAACGAGCTCAGCTGGAGAAGGGGCCACCTTCTTCTGCATCTGCCTCTGGGCTCCAGGGATGGATCCTCCCTGGGCCTGGGTGTGGGGCCCAGGAGATGGTTCCCTTGGGAAGTTGGATGGTGTCACCTGTCAAGGAAAGCTACAGAGCTGGACAGCACACTTTGAAAGAGTCAAATGGTAAGTTTCATGTTATTTGTGTTTCACCCCAATTAAAAAATCTAGTTGGTCAATGTTATTCTGAAACAAGTGGCAGCAATCATTAGGCATCAATATACCTTTTGTTTAAATCAGTGGGAAGAATGAAATGAAATTTTACCAAATGTGAAACAATATGCTTTTTTTATTATTATTTTTTCTTATTAAATCATAGCTGTTAACATTAATGCAATCATGTGCTGATTTTATATACAATTGTATATAAAAACAATGTGGTGGTTTTAAACAATGTGCTGGTTTAAAAACAATGTGCTGGTTTTATATACAATTTGAAATGTTTTCATTAAACTGGTTAACATAGCTTTCATGGCATTTTCTTAGTTACTGTGTTCAGACATTTATATTCTACATTTAGTAAGTTTCACCTGTACCCTTCTAAGATACAGCATAGGTGTGGACTCACCAATTACTCTCCCTCCACCCATCTTTCCCTCTCCCCTCCCTTGCCCCTTTCCCCATATTCTTGTGCTGTAGTTGGGTTGCTTAAAACATTGGCCTGAATAGTTATTGTAGGATGATATGGGGGGAAAAAAAGAAAGAAAATTCACGGTAGACACTAATTCCTCAGCAGAACCATAGCTTCTGAGCTATCTTCTGATGCAGGAATATTAAAATTGAGAAGAAAACAAAGAGGCAGAAACTACCAAGAAAAATCCAGAGCTAACCATTATATCAGAAACCAAGAAGACACCAGCTGTGCTCTCAGGAGACAAATTGCCTCATCCAGCAGGCAATCACTTTGTTTAGGAGGCATTAGAAGAGAATGCTATCTAGTAACAAAAACATGCTTTTTATTTTATCAGGAGCAGCTCTATACCTGGAGTTTGGACCCACGTCCCCTCTCTTCATCAGGCTTCAAAGTCAGAAAGAGCTCTGTCTGAGGAAAGGAAAAACTATTTGCCATCATTTTTTCCACCTTTTGCAAGCTGAGCTATAAGTAGTGAGAAGGCCATGTTATCTAATCCCCAGGCAAAATGAGGGATTCTAGAAAATGCTGAAACTTTCTTTTATGAATTACAGTGAAATAATTCATTTGATAAAATTAGTGACTTATACTGAGCTCCTACCATCTTCAGTACAAACTTTGTTTTTATTTTGTTCTCTGTTAAATTTTATAGAACTGAAGTCCTATGTGTGTGCTCTGCAGACTTCTATTGAGAGGATGACTTTGTTATATATGAGCAAAGCCTCAATGAATGCTTCCAGATTTGATATGGGAGGGGTGGGGGTAAGAATCACCAATTAATTCAGTGATATTCTGGTCAGTATTATCTTAACACCTCACAGTCTCCTTAGACAATAAAATGCAAAGCCAATCCATCCTAATGCTCAGCCTAAGGTAGTTGTGCTAGTAGAGAAATACTTTTTTGTGTATCTTCTCTAGGAGGAATGAGGAAAGCTGTTGGAGTGTTATCAGTGCACCCACTTACTGCTGTTCACTCTCCCATTGCTCTTCAGCTTCACGCTAAATACATACAGACGTCCTCACATCTCCATAGAGAAACTCTTCCTCCAAACTTTATTATGTTGCAGTTTTTCTGTAGTATTCTTTAAAGGACAATATTGGACAAACAGTAGAAAATAAAACTCAATTACTATTGATCACCCAGGAGCCCTTTGGAATTTGCAGGATGACAAGGAATCTTTGCTTGACCAAAGTTTCATCAGGCTCCTGAGCCTTCTCCTCGCCCATCTATGCCCTTCCTTGTGAAGTCCGGTTTAGCAAGAACCCTGCCTAGTCAGCTTAGCGAGAACCCCAGCCCTCGCCCTCTGATCGCCCTCTCTGTCAGGTCCTGAGAGTTATGCTCCACCACTCCAGGGGGTGTCTGATCACCCCGGCCTGTTTTCAGCAAAATTCTTAAGTCAGGTTAGCCAGAATCCCCCTTGCCCTTGATTTTCCCTCTTAGTAATTTTCCCCCACTGACCCCCGCTACCCTACTCCTTGGCTGTAAATTCTCACTTGCCCAGGCTGTATTCAGAGTTGAGCCCGACCTCTCTTTCCCACGGCAAAACCCCACTGCAGTGGCCCCTCCACCTTAGGAAATGGTCCCGAGTAAAGTATTTCTATAGTGCTTTAATTAGTGTTATTGAGTAACTTTCTTTCTTTAACAAGAACTCATGCTTATTAATTGTCTGCATGGAATGTCACCCTTCAAAGACCAGGGTTGACCTGTGTCCGGGTGTGCACCTGTCCCTTGTTCCTGAGCGGGCTGCTGTGTCTACACTACACTGGGGAGGAGGAAAGCAGATGTGATGTCAGCGTCCTGTATCCACCTGCTGTGGCAGACAGCACCAGTGCCACTCCCACAGAGGACTGTGCAGCTTAGTCTTATCTTTGCCAATGAAATATGAGTGTCCTGGATAGAAGCTCTGAGGCTCAGCACCTGATCCTGTCCCTGTGTGTGATGACAGAAACAGGGAGCCCTAGGCAGCCGAGCCCATAACTGTGGCACTTAGCCATTGATATCTTTCAGGTTGTTTCCTTAGCCTTACCCTGTGGCAGCTGATCCTGTCTAATACCTGACCAATCGCAATGGACAATGTTGATGTGTCTGTCTCTCTGGATTCCATGGAATAGCAATGACAGCTATGACTTTCATGTTCAATGGGTAACTATTAGTGACCTATTGATTCAACTGAAAGAGGGGTTGGAGTGCCTGGGGTCTGTTCACTTGGCAGTCTTCCCCCTAGATCAGTGTCTTAAGTTCAGACTCAAAATTAATGGATTTTATGGGAAACAAACAGGTTTGATATATATCTCTCATTTGAAGAAGCAATAAAGAAATTGCAAATGAAAGATAGAGTGGAACAGAGTGTGTCCAAAAACGAAGCCTTGTGTGGGTTAGCAGCTACAATGACTGCATGGGTTTTAGTACAAGATTGTCTTCCTAGAACTCATAAAAATTTAATGTGGAACATTAGGACTATTTTCCCAATCTGGTATTAATGAGCTTGGGTGTGTATGTCTATATGTCTTCATACATATTGTAATTTGAGGGTCAACTTTTACTAAGGCACACCATACACACAGAAATGCACATGAATCACAAGCATACACAGATCGTACCAGTCATAAGGACTCAGCTCAAGGAATTCACCAAGCAAACACACATGGTAACCAGCACCCAGAAGAAACAATATTACTGGCACCACAGCGTGCCTCTGACAGCTCCTTTCCCTTACTCAAGAGTAACCCACGTTCTTGACTTGTAAGCAGATTACCTTTGTGTGTTGCATCTGGTATCATCCATGTTGCTGCATGTAGTTGTAGCTCATTCATCATGCCAGCTGCCTGGCATTCTGTGTGTGGATACAGATGTCCATATGCCCATTCTGCTGCTGCTGGGCATTTGAGTAGTTGGAACTAGTTGTGACGATTACAAGTGGTGCCACGATGACCATTTTCATACACATCTTCTTATGAACAAACTGGTACAATCCTATTGGGTGTACACCTTGCAGGGGAGTAGCTGGGCCCCAGCACATGGCAGGTTCAGCCTGTGTTACTGCCAAACATGTTTCCAGAGCAGGGACACTACTGCCAGCCCTGCGGAGGCCTCTATGTGTTCCGTGTCCTTACTAGCCCTGGGTACTTTTGGTTTTCTGTTTTTGCCATCTAGTGGGTGTGTGGGATATCCTCTTGTGCTCTTATTCACACTTCTCCATTGCTTCTTGAGCGTCTTTTCATATGCTTACTTGCCACTTTGTTGAAGTATTAGTTTTGGTGGCGTCTCACCACTATAATCCTGCCACTCTGGGAGGTCAAGTCAGGAAGATCGCTTCAACTTAGTTGTTCCAGAGGAGCCTGAGCAGCAATGAAATTTTGTCTCTATTCAAAAATAGAAAAATAAGCTGTGCATTTTGGGAGGTGCCCATGGCCCCAGCTACTAGGGATCCTAAGGTAGGAGGATCACTGGAGTCCAGGAGTCTGAGGTTGCTGCGAGCTGGGCTGACACCGCACACCAACCTAGCCTGGGCAACAGAGTGAGACTCTGTCTCAAAAAAACAGGAAGGTATTCTTTTTTAATGAAGTGCTTGCTCTAGTTTTTGCCCATTGCCCATTGGATTGTGTACATTTTTCTTGATGATTTGTGTGTAGTTCTTCATATATTCTTGATGCAAGTTTTTTTTCAGATGTGTATTTTACAAAACTTTCTCTTATTCCATGAAATTCCTCCTCAACCTGTTAATGGTGTCTCAATAGACAGAAATTTTTAATTTATTTTTTTTATAATTTTATTGAATCATAATTCTGTACATTGGTGCAATCATAGGGCACGATTCATATACATTCAGAAATGTTTTCATCGTAATGTTACAGATCGCCTTCATGGCATTTTCTTGATCACTATACAAAGACATTGATACTCTACATTTAATAAGTTTCCCCAGTACCCTGCTAAGATGAACCGTAGGTGTGATCCCACCAATTGCCCTCCCTCCACCCATACTCCCCCCTCCCCTCCCCTCCCTTTCCCCTTTCCCTGTATTCCTATGCTATAATTGGGTTTTAGCCTTCATATGAAAGCTATAAATTAGCTTCATATTAAGCATTTTCCCTTTTATTTAGTCATTTTTATTCAGGGGAAAATTTGCTTTAAATTGTAGGATACGGGGGATGAGAAATGCTAACTGGGCATCGTGTACCTTGTCCCGGTCATGTGTGCATTTGCGTACTCCTTCCTTCAGGCCGCCTGTTGGACACCTACCGTTCGTTATATCACAGAGGAGAAACCTCTAGGGCACCTTAACTTTCAGTGAGCTGAATCAGAATATCTGGTGAGTTTTGCCCTCTTTGGTCTTGGATGATGGGTGTAGAGGCTTCTCATCCTCCTGTAGAGGAGACTTCCTCATGTAGAGAGTTTGTTCTGTGTTGCCTTGTGTTTTGGTTACTTGTGAACCTGTTTTCTAAGGACTATGAAGACAGACTCATCCCCTGCCCCCTTGTTTGATACCCAGTTCCTGGTATTCACACCCTTTACTGTGGACAGGATCTGTGACTTGCTTCTAAACAATAGGCTCCAGCAAAGGTGAGGGGATGTCATTTCTGTGGTTGTGTTGGGTAAGACCCCATCTTGCTAGCAGATTCACTCTAGAAACATGTCTTCGTAGCTTGGTGAAGTGGTTTCTTTGGGAAAGCCCACTTGGCAAGAATTTGGTGGCCTCTGGGAGCTGAGGGTGAAAGCCTCAACCAGGCTTTCTTTTAGTTGAAAGCCTACAACCATGTGGAAATGAATTTTGCCAACAATCTAAGCAAGCTTGGAAGTAAGTTCTTCCATGGTCAGATTTCTGGATGAGAACGCAGCCCATCCAACATCTTGATTGCAGCCTTGTGAGGCTCTAAGCTAGTGTTTCTCAACCTTCCTAATGCCACTGCCCTTTAATACAGTTCCTGTGGGTCTCAACCCACAGGTTGAGAACCACTGTTCTAAGCAAAGAACCCAGCACTCTGACCCACAGAAAGTGTTAGTAAATAAATGCAGATTGTTTCAAGCCATTAAGTTAATAGTAATTTGTCACACAATACAAGACTGTACCATAGCACTTGATGCAAGGACTCACACTAAGTTGGTTATCAATGAATATGTTGTGTTGAATTTATTTCTCTATCTTTTTTGACTGTATTTCAAAATAACTGGCTAGGTGCTCTCTGTTGTGTGGTCATCTAATGTATATTTCAAAGCAGAGCACTTTGGGGAGGGTAAGGGGGTTGCTATTAGTAATTTACTTGGGTCTAAAGGTGTGATCTGGGTCAGAGCCAGGCACTCTGGGAGGTGTGGTCCCCCCACCATGATAATTGCACTGTTTGTCGCGTGGAGCCGTTGTTCCCTTTATCATTTTCCTTCTGAATCTGTACTCTTCCTTCCTGCTACCATCGCACCTGGTCCTGGCTTCTGCCTGGAGTGGGGTGGAACGCTGCCATGTTCCTGATTGTCACAAGGCTGACAGAAGTTACCGGGGTGGCAGGCATGTCCAGCCTCTATGCAGCATAGGGGTAGTTGTATAGCCCAGGTGGGTAGGGAGGGAGGCTGGGGTGGAGCAGTTCAAAGGAATTTACTAGAAGCAGTTGTGGGTGGTCACACTCAGTTAAGTGGCTCTTTTCAGTATATGCAGCATATTCCGGAAGTTGTTTCAGTCTGTCCTTGGTGTTTTTATAGCATTTGGCTTTGGTGGTGGGGAGGGGCTTGCTGAGGCTACATCTCCTGTGAGCCTTCTTTTTGGAGTAGACTCTGTAGCATCTGACACATGCATTCAGAGGGCCTCTCTCCACACAGGGGGAGAAGTTTCCTTTCCCCCACCACCCACCTTCATAATTATCTTCCTCTGAACCCATGTAGGGAGCCTTGCCCTCTCCATGTGTCAGTCAGTCACCTGTGCTGCCCTCTGTCCTCTGGGGCACGCCTGCCCCTGTGCCCCTTGGCTCAGTTCTGATGTGGGCTTCCGGCTCTGGGCACTCTTCCGCCTTTACTTAACTGCTGACCAGGAGGGGAGGGATAGTCTTGAATATCCCCTGGTGGACCTGTTCCCATGCCCTCCTGGTAACCTGTTTTCTTGACTTGCAGACCAGGCTGGAGTTTCCATTGCTTGCTATTACTTCTTTTGTTGTTGTTGAGACAGAGTCCCACCCTATGCCCTGAGCAGAGTGCAATGGCGTCATAGCTCACTGCAACCTCAGACTCCGCTATGGGCGTCCTGCTGCCTCAGCCTCTGGAAGCTGCCAGGATTATAGACACTGCAGCGCCTGGCTAGGTTTTTCATTTTTTTAAGGAGTCAGGGTCTCACTCTAGCTCAGGCAAGTCTCGAACTCCTGAGCTCAAGCAATTCTCCCTCCTCAGCCTCCCACAGTGCTGGGATTACAGGCATGAGCCACTGCACCTGGCCTATTACTTCTTCTTAAAACTTGACTGGAATGGTAAAGAAATTGCAGGCCAAACCTCTGGAAGCCTGCGGGGCTTGGCCTGAAACTTCCCAATACAATTGGGAAATCTTTGAAGCCTTTTTGAACAGCTTTATTGAGATATAGTTTTCATGCCATAGAATTCACCCACGTTAAGTGCATAACTCAGTAGTCTTTAGTATGTTCACAGAGTTGACAGTGTGCAGTCCTCACCACATTCTAGTTTTAGAGCATTTTGTTACCCCCAAAAGAAACCCCATAGCTGTCAGCAGTCGCTCCTCATTTCTTCCTCCACCACCTCCTGCCCACCCCTCCAGCCCCTGCAACCACTAATCTACTTACTGTCTCTGTGGATTTGCCTCTTCTGGACATAAACATAAATAGAATCATATAATATGTGGCCTTTTGTGACTGTTGAAGCCTCATTTTTGAATCTTAAAAACATTAATACAACATTAGCACTCTAGCTCACAATATACCCTTCTTCCTTTTAAGAGAAAGATAGAGTTTTGGGAATTGCAGCATATAGAGTGTTTAGCCCCCTCAGAGTGCCCAGGAAGAAGGGTTTTACTCATCCAGACCTCAGTGTGAAAGGGGGAGACCTAGACAGTTCTGACAACATGTGGAGGTCTTTCCATCCAGAGCCAATAAAAATCCCAAAGTAGGACAATTTGAGTCAATGATGGGAAAATGGGGAAGATGATTAACCGTCTCTGAGCGTCTGCTGCTAGCCAGGCACCAGCTGAGTACCTTGGGAGGAAAGATGGCTGAAGGTGCCAACCTTGAAGTAGGTTCATCACATCCCCGGTGGAGATTTTGTAACTGTCAGCGAAGCAGCAGAGCGTAACCAGCATGGCCGAGAGAACCCTCCCAGCCTTTAGGATGCAGCAAAGGTCTCCACTGATGAGGGCTTGGGGCAGGATTTGGGGAAGAGGACCCCAGGCAGAGGGATGGGTGTGAAACTGCAGGACAGCTCCAAGGACTTGGAGGGAGGTTTGAGCAGAGAGGAGAGGGGGACAGACTCTCAGGGTGGTTAGGGGCACCTGAATACATCCCACTCTGCTATTTCCAACTCTTTCTGGCTCTTCCCTTTTGGGGTCTGGGTGCCAAAGAGAGTCCAGGCTGCTGGGCTGAAGGAGAGGGCCTGAGAAGGAGAGCTTGCCTTTTTTTTTCTTTTTGAGACAGAGTCTCATTCTGTCACCCTGGGTAGAGTGTCGTGGTGTCATAGTTTACAGTAACCTCAATCTCTTGGGCTCAAGTGACCCTCTTGCGTCACCCTCCCAAGTAGCTGGGACTACAGGCATGTGCCACAACACTCAGCTAGTTTCTCTATTTTTAGTTGAGATTGGGTCTTGCTCTTGCTCAGGCTGGTCTCAAACTGCTGAGCTGAAGCAATCTACCCATCTTGGCGTCCCAAAGTGCTAGGATTATAGGCCTGAGCCACTGCACCCAGTGAGACCTTGTCTTTGTCTGCATCAGTTGACAGAGACCCCTTGGTTGCCCTCAGCCTCCAAATCTCCCTCTTTCTTTCCTAATTAAAATCAGTGATAAATACAATGACAAGTTTAAAAAATATATTGACTTTAGTTTCTGTGTGTTTAAATAAGAAAATTGTGTGCATACAAGGCTCCTTTAGCCTTGGACCAAAATAGGATCTCTGATTCCTCCTTTCTTTGGGAACCTTTGTTCTCATCCTTCGTTCTCCAAATAGAAAACAAGTGGCACAGACACAACGGGCCTCGCTCCTAGCTGTACACTCTCTGTTCTGAGATAAGAGGCAGAGAGAGGTCTTTGTGTTTGTTTTTAAGTTTGTGGTGAGCTTGGAATAATTACAGCATATTTTATGGTATAAAAATTTTATTGTAATTGATGTGGCCCATGAGAAAAACCATAGAGGTGAAGAGAGCACGGGAAGCATAGCCCAGGGCTTTGGTCTTGTGTGCTTTAAACTCCTCAAGAGCAGTCAAGGAGGGGCTCGGTGCCTCTGGCTCAACTGGCTAAGGCACCAGCCACGTACACCTGAGCTGGAGGGTTCAAATCCAGCCTGGGCCCGCCAAACAACAATGACAACTGCAACCAAAAAATGGCCCGGTGTTGTGGCGGGCGCCTGTAGTCCCAGCTACTTGGGAGGCGGAGGCAAGAGACTCACTTGAGTCCAGGAATTGGAGGTTGCTGTGAGCTGTGATGCCACGGCACTCTACCCAGGGTGACAGTTTGAGGCTCTGTCTCAAAAAAAAAAAAAGTAGTCAAGGAGATGGACTTGTATGTAGAGCTTACATGAGATGTCTGTAATGTGTAGCCCACCTCCAGCGATTACAGCGTAAAATGATGATTTGAGACTCGTGAAGGCAGGGATTATGCAACCTTCATTTTGAACCCCACCATCAGAACAGGGAGGAACCCCAGTGGGTGGCTGTGTACATGATAAGTGGAGGGACATAGGGCTGGACAGACAAAAGAGAGGTGCCCTGGGAACAGCATAGCTCCTATGAGAGAATGCAGTGCCAAAGCAGGAAAGAGAAGGTCTAGGGGTTAAAACACTATGGTTAAATGTCACTTAACACACTGGCTGATAATCTGTGTGAAGTCGAGCAAGTTACCTAACCCTTGTAACTCCACTGGCCTCATTCCCTGCAGCGTTGTAAATAAAGTATATAAAAGATCTGGTACCTTGCATGGCACATCATAGGCCCTCAGTCAATTTGACTGGCCTCAAATTATGAGCGAATAGCCAGCGGGCTTGGTGGCTCATGCCTATAATCCTAGCACTGTAGGAGGTGGAGGCAGGTGGATCGCCTGAGTTCACGAGTTTGAGACCAGCCTCAGCCAGAGCGAGACCTTGTCTCTAAAAATAGCTGGTTGTGTGATGGGTGCCTTGAGTCCTAGCTACTCAGGAGGCTGAGACAAGAGAATCCCTTGAGGAGCCCAAGAGTTTGAGGTGCTATGAGCTGTGATGCCACAGCATTCTACCGTGGGCAACAAAGTGAGACTGTCTCAATAAGAAAAAAAAAATGATGAGCGAATAGTTTTTGCCTGAGCAAAAATGTTTGTTTTTTTCTTTTTCTCCTGATTTTACTAATAGTGCATATTCACTGTGAAAAATTTAAACAATACTATACAGGAGAAAATGTATAAGGAGGAAATTAAAAGATTCTACAACCCTAAGATAGCTACCATTAGCAGTTCAGTGACACCTTTCATGTATCTCATCATGCAGATACATTGTCCCTTCTGCTTTAATTGTTGAATGTTTTTCTTTTTTTAAAAAAAATGAGGTCCTTTTCTCATCATTTCCGACCCAGTAGCACCTCCTAATCCTCAGGTAACCACCATACTGGGTTTTTTCCACCCTTTGTTTACCCTGTACATATGTCAGTGTATATAAATAAATACATAAGAAGATATTTTTTGTCCTTATTCATTTTACCAAACTGAGATCTTGTTATGTTTATGTGTAAGTGTCATGGACACACATACTGAATTTCCATTGTGGTGAAATATATCATCTCTGCAACTTTCCTTACCATTGTATCTTTTTTTTTTTTTTTTTTTTTGAGACAGAGCCTCAAGCTGTCACCCTGGATAGAGTGCCATGGTATCACAGCTCATAGCAACCTCCAATTCCTGGGCTCAAGCGAGTCTCTTGCCTCTGCCTCCCAAGTAGCTGGGACTACAG
>CAUYON010102402.1:0-22212 GCA_963573935.1 Arctocebus calabarensis | reverse complement strand
AAGCCTGCAACCAAAAAATGGCCGGGCTTTGTGGCCAGTGCTTGTAGTCCCAGCTACTTGGGAGGCAGAGGCAGGAGACTCGCTTGAGCCCAGGAATTGGAGGTTGCTGTGAGCTGTGATGCCACGGCACTCTCTCCAGGGCGACAGCTGGAGGCTCTGTCTCAAAAATAAATAAATAAATAAATACTAACTCACCTGCTCCCCAGTCCCTGGCATCCACCATTGCTGTCTCTGTGAATTTGATTACTTTAGGAACCTCCTATGAATGGAATCGTCGATATTTGTTCTTTTGTGCTGGGATTGTGTTTGTTTGTTTGAGACAGAGTCTCACTGTGTTGCCCTTTGTAAAGTGCCATGGCATCATTGTAGCTCACTGCAACCTCAAACCTTACCTTACACGTTCCTTTCTTCAGAGTTCCTTTATAGCCTTTGTTCCTTTATGTTAGGGTTTTAAATGCTGCTATGAAGTGATTTGATGCCTGCCTCAAAATGTACCTTTGTAAATGATTTGCTCTTGGCCCAGAGATTCCAAGCATTTTTCCTTTATTCTGGAAGTATTGTTATTGAGCATTTGGGGGTTTTTGTTTGTCTGGTTTGGGGTTTGTTTTTTTGTTTGTTTTTGAGACAGAGTCTTACTCTGTCACCCTGGATAGAGTGCCATGGCATCATCATAGCCCACAGCAACCTCAAATTTCTGGGCTCAAGTGATCTTCCCACCAGCTGAGTGGTAACTGAGACTACAGTCTTGTGCCACCACACTGGGCTCAACTGTTAGTCTTTACATCTGTTTGGGTACTATAGTTAAATGTTTTTTCAGAGATTTTATTCCCTACTGTATTTTAGTTATTAAAGTCAAAAAATTAAAAGGTTCCTCTTAATTAAAAGGTTCCTCTTTTTTTGAGCTATTTTTTCATAGAAATTTTAAAACAGCCTTAATAATGGTCACTTATTCATCTCTGAAGAGCAAAAATTCAGTAATTATATTTAAATAATTGGTTTATTTCTTTGGAACCTGAAATCTCACTGTAAGGGAAGATTAAGTAGCTAAAAAAGAAAATGAAAGGGAGGGAGGGAGGAAGCCTGGGAACTAGCTAGTAGTTTCTGTACCAATTAACAATACTCTTTTTACTGGATAGATGATGTTTGTGGCAAAACAAAGGAATACAAAAGAATTTCTTTCTATAGTTTCACCCCAAGAGCAGGCAAAGCAAAAGAAAAACAACTGAACACCCTGAGATGGGAAGCCCATGTCTGTAGTGAATCAGGAAGACAAAGGACATTAAATAAATATTCCCTCTTGTTCTGAAACCAAAAGCTGTATGCTGGTTTATCATAATAACCAAGTGGAAACCCTCCTGAATCTATGTCAAATGAATTTCTATAGGCTCATTGTAAAACCTAGTAACTTTATACAGAGAAAGATATGATGCATGTATCAGGGAGATACATGAGAAAGATGTATACTGAGAAAGATATGATGCATGTATCTACTACTGAGTGCAAGGGTTACTTAAATTCCTTTTGTCCTCTAAGAATTCAGCAATGTCTACGTTCCTTGCTGTAGACGTCTCATCTCAGAAAGATTATAACAGACACTTGATCTCCCAGATCCAGCTGCTTTTACTTCCTTTTCCACTCCCTCCAGAGTACCCTCCATCCCATGGCTTCCTCAGACAGTCACATTGGAAGAGCCATAAAAGAAGCACTTCCGGGTCATGACATCTAGGGGTTTGCAAACAGCCTGCTGTTGCCTTAGAAAGATATAACCCACATACAAAATGATCCAAACTGCAGGGTGTAGAAAATTTTGCTTAAAATGACAACATATTTCAAGGCGGGAAAATATACATTTTACTTATAAATAACATTTAAGTACATAGGTTAATAAGATGTTCCAAAGAGTTCCAATTTATTATACAAACACACTTTAGAGCAAAGACAGAGTGTTTATATCTTTCTGCCATATGATAGCCAAAACCAAAGCTGATTATATCCAGACTTCTCAGTAGACAGTTCCAGAGCCCTTGCAGACTACAAGCATCATGCTTATTTTCATATTTGTAGGTGCTCCTGAATAATTTTCCTACATGCCTTCTTTCCCACTCTCTGTGCTATCTGATCATATAGCATCAGTAATATGATTTTCCATCAACTTAAACTCATTCTTTAGTTGGTATGCGTTCTGCTAAAAAAAGTTGTACATACACAATATTTAAACCCTTTGCTTCCTCCCTACGCATTCTCCCTGTGAATTTATTCCATGAGTGCCCTGTAGGAGATCGTCTAAACAAACTGGATGAGAGATTTTTTTTTTCATTCATCTATCTACTATTGTCTAAGTATTCATTCTAAAAACTGCAACCTATTGAAATGTGAAAATTATATCTCAGTATCAGTCACACGTTATATGCTAGTGATTCGCTTTTTAAGAAAATAATCAAATGTATCCATTAAGTACTTGGAAAGCAAACATTCTAACCGGCAGTGCCTGTGGCTCAAAGGAGTAGGGCGCCAACCCCATATGCTGGAGGTGGCAGGTTCAAACCCAGCCATGGCCAAAACGGCAAAAAAAAAAAAAAAAGGAAAGAAAAAAAATTCTAACCAAGGTCAAATTCTTCCTCTGTCCCCCAGTAGCACCACTAACACACTGAAGGAAGCCCAGGAAATGGGACTCTAGCAACTCCAAAAAGATGTCATCAGCCCAGGAGTGGAGCAGGGAGCTGTCCCACTGCCGCAGAGACAGCTCTACTTCCGTGCACACACAGCTCTGTAACTGCATTGGCAGCTGTCACTTGCTTGTTCCCACGGTCTTTTCCCACTTCACAGAGCTGAAAAAATGCTTTTCACCACTTGAGGTGTTATTCATTCCTAACCTGTGTGGTGTTTATAATCTCAGAAACAATTCTAATTTATGATTGGGAAAAGCAAGTAAGGTACTAGTGTATTTACAGAGCCCGGTGATGACCCAGCATTTAAGGCCCAGAATTCCTGCCAAGGCCTGCACCAGTAATCAGACCCGAGTGTAAGTATCTCCAGGGGGGCCGCAGTTGAAGGAATCTACAATTTTAGTTGTTCTTCACGGGGCTGCTAAAGAACTGAGTCCTGGCCAACTGGCGCATGCAAACTCATCTGTCCTATTTTATTTAATTTTGACCTAGGAAGAGACATCCATACTATCCCAAAGGATTTCCGCACAGGGGGTACCCACTAGTTGTCAAATGTACAGAGAATTGTGACTAAAGGATTGCATTTTTGAGAAAGCTAAACTCCTCCTTTTAAAAAAGTAATATAAAAACAAGCCTTGGTAAGACTCTGCGGGACCTGGTCTTAGAGTTTGCCTTTGCTTAGTTTGATCTTGGGTGAGAGCCCGCTTCATAAAAGCTTTCAAGTACATGTTTGAAGGTGGCCCCAACTCCATTCCCTCACCTTCCAGCGTGTCTTTTTAAAATATTATAAGGAACACAATATTCAGCATTTCGGGGGGGGGGGGGAAGACTGCTGGTTAAATTCACCAAAAGAATGCATAAAAGGCAGAAGTAAATAAATAAAAAAAAAAACTAAGAAATCCTCTTTTAATTAAAGCACTTGAACAAAACTGGGCTGAAAACTACTTTTGCGAATCCAGTGTCACATTTGGCCCCACGGCGTTCCAGAAGCGCTGCATAAACGTGGGGTCACCGCTGCGCTTTTTCGCAACAGCGCTTCTCTGCCCGGGCTCGGGCCAATTCGTTCTACCGCTGGGTGCCGATAACACTTTGGCTTGCTTTAATGGCGACATTTTGGCGACGCATCCTACGCTAAGAGGAAGGCTGGAAACCAAGCGTATGACAAGAGCCAAACCCAGCTTGTTACTTCTTTTCGTGCTTCTTGGTTAACTCCCGCACGCCCAGCGGGCCGCCGCGGGCGCCCTGCTCCGGCCGGCTCTCCCCAGACACCTGCCGCACCGCACGCAGGATGGCATTCTGCACGATCTGTTTGCTGGCGTTCTGCAGTTTCACCTCTTCGGGCTCATTTCCAGGTTTCTCACCTAGCCAATAACATGAAAGAAAGGAGAAATTAATTTCAGGAACCATGACAAAGAAGGGTAGGGGTGAAAGGTGGGAGGGAGGGTTGAGGTTGTGAGACTGCGCTAGATGGGAGGGCGCCAGACTAGAACACACCGGTTCCCTGGGCGTCCGCTGGGGACAGTCCCAGGATACCCGGTGGGTACCGAAGTCCACGGATGCTCAAGTCTCTGGTATAAAATGCCGTAGTGTTTGCACAGACCCTGCATATATCCTCTTGTATACGTTAAATCATCTCTAGATTGTGTAGAATGCCTAATACAAGATAAATGCTCTGTAAATGTTATTGATTTTTAAATTTGTAAATTTTTTTGCTGCTGTATTATTTCTTATTACATCTTTTCCCAGTATTTTCCATCCATGGTTGGATTGGTCTGCGCCACTTCTGGACCATGTACTCTTGGGCTTTTATGATAAAATAACTCCTTTTTGTTCAATCCCTTCTTAGTCAGATTTCGTGTTACTTACAGCCAACTGTGCCTAGCATAGATAAGTGACCCCAGTAACCTCGCTGGGGCTGGAGGAACACCTGATTGCCAAGTCGTATGGAGCCGACTCAGCTCCTGGCCTGGCCTCACAGCCCAAGCAGCCCTTTATCAGAAGCTGTCCCCTGTGACCCAGGACAGGGGGTGGGAAACTTTCTCCAATAAAGGACCATATAGGACCTATTCGAGGCTTGCGGGCCACATGAGCTCTGAAACAAGTACTAGACTTCGCTGTTGTAGCATGAAATCAGCCATAGATGAAGCCACGTGTGTGGCTTTGTTCCAATAAATCCCTATAAAAAATAGATTGTAGGGCAGATTTGCCAACCCCTGATCTAGACTGGTAGCAGTTTCTAATTAGAAAGCAAAACAGTCTACCCAACACTGATTCTTCCCTTTCTTCCTTACTTAAAAACAAAATCTTAATTTTATTTGATTAGCTATGTAATTAGGTATGGCTAAGTTCTGACCAATGAGGTAGAAGTGGAAGTTTATTTAGTGAAAATTCTGGGGAAAAAGAACTTAAAAAGAAAAGATCAGATTAAGGCCTTTTGCCCTCTCCTTATCCATTACCTGCAAACCTGATAGTTATCATTCCAGGGCTCTCTCCAGCCTTGAGGGAATTTTTAGAATAGAAACCATTTTCAGGGATTTTGGAAGAAAAAGTAGGAGCCTGAGATCCCGGTGACAAGATACCATAATGTCAGTTTTCAGCTGTCCACCTTCAGACCCCTTTCATGTCAGAAAAAATAATACGTCTTTTTTAAGTCAACTGTCATTCAGGGTTTTCATTTTTTACTCAGAAAACTTAATATGAACATATGCATGGTAGAGTGACCATGAATGTGGCATTTGATTAAAGTACAATCTTAAGAACATTAAACTCCACCTGCAAATTTCACCTGCTTTATATAGTGATAAACAGAATGGGCATATTTACATAATCAAAACCATCTTTTACATATTTTCTTTCCTCAAATCTGCTGCTACCATGAACATGTACTTAAAATTGAAGGAGAGGGCTCACCAGGGTTGATTCATTAACAACAGAACTTATACAGGCATGAGAAAAATGTAAGAGAATATTGAGTCATTCTGGGAGACCATTCAGCTCTTCTCCCTTTAGACATTTAATTGTCATGTATTTAGCATTTTTTTATCCACCACTGAGGGATATACAATCTAGTGAACAAAGCAAGATAAATCTATTCAGAACAAAGAACAATATTTTTTAAAGCAGGATGAAATGAACATCTCCAACAAGCCCAGCAGAGAATGTGTCCAGAGGCATAACGTGCAAGAGACTCAAACTTGAAAGTGTTAGAGAAAAATACTTTGAATATTTTCTGTGGAAAGAGTGAATAATACTGAACATTAATATTAAGAGACACTAGAGGGCAGCACCTGTGGCTCAAGGGAGTAGGCGCTGGCCCCATATACCAGAGGTGGTGGGTTCAAACCCAGCCCCAGCCAAAAACTGCAAAAAAAAAAAAGATACTAGACTACAGCTATTAAGAGTATGTGTTTTGAGCCACTTCCAGGCTTTCAAGTCCCTCTGCCACTTACAGCCATGCAATCTTGGCAAGGCATGTCACCTCCCCAAGCCCGTTTGCACATCCGTGAGATGAGCAAGTGGTACCTATTCAGTTGGCTGGTAGAGAATTAAGTGACATAACATGTACTCAGCACTCTGTGCGTCTCCTGCCACATAGTAAGTACTTCGTGTTTGTCTGTCATTGTGTGTTAGGGAATAGACTCAGCTGCTAAATGGAGAAACTCAAAAGTAGGCCAGCTCCTACAGGCAGAGATATTTACACCCTCTCATGTAACACTGCAGAGCTACGCCAGGGTGGGGGTGGCTCTGCTCTGCAGGTTATCTGAGGACTCCAACTATTCCTTCCAACTATTGCTCAGCCATTTCCTACAACATTACTCTTATCTGCACAAATAACGCTGGCTAACCCATACCCCACCTGGGGCTGAAAGACAGAAAAACAGGAAAGGGAAGGCAAGCCATTTCCTTTCAAAGAATTGTCATAGAAGTTGCAAACATTACTCTGCTCACATTCCTTTGGGGCCACCCTTAGCTATGAGGAAGGCTAGGAAATAGGGTCACAAGCTGACCAGTCATAAGTATCCTGCTAAAACTCAGGGATGTTCTAATGCTGAAATGAAGACGCAGTTAAGGATTTTTCAAAACTTTCATGCAAGGGTCAAGGTCGCGTTGAAGGAGAGTGCAGTATACACATACACTTGCAGTAGATCAAATCTGAAATTCAGGGGCTTCTGTCTACTATCACTAAACAGCTTAACTGTGTGGGCCAAAAAAATCAAAAGGTTCACGCTCACTCTTAGAAAGAGTATCTTAGCCAAACTCTAAAATGTCTGTTTTCCTGTCTTTGGATGGAGAAAGGAAGAATCTAGAGATAAGAGTAGTTAAACTTTTTTAAGTTTAACATTTTCTACTTTGCTATTATTACTATTTCTTTTTGATTCTTAGATTCTTTAATAACAGAAAGAGAAGAAAGAAAGTCTATTCTAAATTTGGAAGTGGTCTGATATTTGAGCTTAATTATCACATTCTCATTCATCCGTTAGGAAGATCCATTGATTTAAAAAGTCAGAGACAGCACGTGCCGGGCTGTGTCTGGAGGGCCCTTTGGTGATTGGCATGGGTGGTTTAACCAGCTTTCCTAGGGAGTTTAACCCTCACTTCCTCATTATCGCTTTGCTGTGGGTCTTCCTGCAATGGAGGATGAGGGACAAGGGGCAGCAACTTCTGGAGCTTATGAAGAGAGGAATTAAGACAAGAGAAAAGCAAAAAAAAAAAAAAGTTAGACAAACCACAAACATATACTCCTGTGTTAGGCTCTTTGTCATGCAAGGTCTTCTGTGATCTTACCATAGTGGGGGAGGAGGGAGCCATGACACGGGGATGCAAGTGTCATACGCAAATACCATGGAAATATTACCTGACCTGCATTAACAGTTCATAAATCAGAAGAAATCAGTATAGCCCCAGGTATCAACTTACCTAGGTTATTCTCTGCCATCCAAGGGCCCTAACACTCCATCTGCTAACCAACTAACCACCTCGCCTGTTCTCTTGGAGTCTCCCTAACTACATGGCATTCCCCTACTCTTGTTTTTGTTTATTCATGACGTGTAGTGCTTCATGACTCCTATACTGCCGCCTTCTTCTTTTTTAAAGTTTAGCTTTTTCTACTCTGTTATTATTTCTTTTTGAGACAGAAGCTCACTCTATTGCCCAGGCTAGAGAGCTATGGCCTTATAGCTCACAGCAACCTCAAACTCTTGAGCTCAAGTGATCCTCTTGTCTCAGCCTCCCGAGTAGCTGGGACTACAGACACCTGCCACAATGCCTGGTTAGTTTTTCTAGTTTTAGTAGAGATGGAGTCTCACTCTTGCTCAGGCTGGTCTCAAATTCCCACCTTGGGCAATCCACCTGCCTTGGCCTTCCAGAGTGCTGGGATTACAGGTATGAGCCACCTTGTCCTATCCATACACTACATTCTCTCTGAGGGCATTGTAGCCAAGGTTCTGCTTCCAGCTGACTGGCCCTTGCCATATCATCAGTTGAAATTCCTGAGAGAGTACCCAGTAGAGTCAGCATATCACCATTGTCCCAAGAAAGCAACATTTCATACCAGGCCACTCCCTGGATCTCTTGGATTATTCTGACTCAATTAGCTGTGGCTGGAGATGTCAGATTAAGAGGTGAAAACACAGCTACTTAGGAGGAAGGGGCCACCCAACCTCTTGCTTTGGGCAGAGCAGTCAGTCCCATATTTTTTTCCTTTTTTAGAATTTCAAATTACTATGACAGTACAAATGAAAGCACATGTAGTGAGAATAAGATGGAGTCTGTTTTAGGTCCTAAGTGACCTTCACCTTCTATCTCTCATTCTTATTGTTTTATAAATTTAGCTCCCACCCTAATGATACCCATCTTGCAGTAGTTTAGTAAATTAACTTCTGAATCAAAAATGTTGTAATAGATTTGCACTATGATGTTTATTATTTAAACTAAGAATTAGTGTAGTCTTTACTGTGAACCATTATGTATAAAACTGTGATTTTAGAAATGAAAGAATAGGACAGTCTTAGGCCGCTTTCACCGTTTTCCAGAATTGCCGGCCTACTGACAAAGTTTGGTGGACCTATCCCAGTCTCTGCCTATTGGCTGACAGTGACAGGTGGCCAGACCCTCTTTGTCCCGTAATACAAATGATTAAGTTACAATGTGTGCATTTGTTGGTAAGGCCCCTATTATACTTGTGCACCTCACTCAGAAGGCGTGCCATCTCCCTTTACATTGTCTCCATTAGGAGAGAGCACACCAGCCCTCCCCACCCCTCTCCCCAACTTGAATTAAGTTGAGTTTTCTCTTTTTTTGTTTTGTTTTGTTTTTGTCTATCACCCTGTGAAGAGTGCCAAGGTGTCTTAGCTCACAACAACCTTGAACTCCTGGGTTCAAGCAGTCCTCTTGTCTCCCAAGTAGCTGAGTCCAGCACCTACCCCAACACTTGGCTAGTTTTTTCTATTTTTAGTAGAGATGGGGTCTTGCTCTTGCTCAGGCTGGCCATGAACCCCTGAGCTCAGGCGATCTACCCAATTCACCCTTCTAGAGTGCTAAGATTACAGGTGTGAGCCTCTGTGCCCAGCCTCATTGTACCCTTCTTCTTTCTAGGTAATGCCATCTTCAGATCTCCCTTCTCTCCACAGAACCTTACTGAGTGAATACTGGTACCTTGCAGACATATGCCTGGTCTGAGTTTTTCTCTTGTGTGGGCCTGAATTAGTCTGTTTACTGGCTTCATATTAGTATTGGATGGATATTCACATTGTATTCACATCAAATACTTGCTTTTCATTCTTGTGATACTTTACTAAAGAGAATGTTCTCCAACTCTATCCAGGTTAGTACAAAGGAAGTAAAGTCTCCATCTTTTTTATGGTTGAATAATAAGTATTCCATGGTATACATATACCATAGTTTATTAATCCATTTGTGGGTTGGTGGTCACTTAAACTGATTCCACATCTTGGCAATTGTAAATTGAGCTGCAATAAATAATCTAGTGCAATTGTCCTTATGATAAAATCATTTTTTTTCTGGGTAGATACCTAATAATGGGATTTCAGGATCAAATGGAAGATCCATTTTGAGTTCTTTGAGGACTCTCCATACTTCTTTCCAAAGAGTCTATATTAGCTTGCAGTCCCACCAGCAGTGTAAATGAGTCCATTCTCTCCACATTTGTGCTAGCATCTGTAGCTTTGGAACTTTGTGATATGGGCTAATCTCACCGGAGTTTGGTGATATCTCAGGGAGGTTTTAACTTTCATTTCTCTGATAAATAGGGATGATGAGTATTTTTTCATGTGACATGGTACCCTTCACAGTAGGTTCAAAGTAAAACCTGGGGCTCGGTGCCTGTGGCTCAACAGGCTAAGGTGCCAGCCAGATATACCTGAGCTGGCGGGTTCGAATCCAGCCGGGGCCCACCAAACAACAATGATGGCTGCAACCAAAAAAGAAAAAAATGGCTGGGCATTGTAGCGGGTGCCTGTAGTCCCAGCTACTTGGGAGGCAGAGGCAAGAGACTCGCTTGAGCCCAGGCATTGGAGGTTGCTGTGAGCTATGATGCCATAGCACTCTATCCAGGGTGACAGCTTAAGGCTCTGTCTCAAAAAATAAAAAAAAAAGAAAAACCTGGGAATATATTTAATAAAGGAGGAGAAGGTTCTCTACAGAGAGAATTATGCAACCCTGAGAAAAGAAATAGCAGAAGACATTAACAAATGGAATAACATACCATGCTTTTAGCTGGGAAGAATCAATATTGTCAAAATGCCTATACTACCTAAAGCAATCTACAGATTTAATTCAGTCTGCATTAAAATACCAACATCATACTTTGAAGTATGGAACCAGAAAAACACCCATATAGTCAAGGCAACTTTTAATAATACAAATAGAGCCATAGGTATCACTCTACCAGACTTTAGGCTATGTTACAAGCCCACAGTGATCAAAACACCATGGTATTGGCACAAAAATAGTCAAATAGACATACAGAACAGAATAGAAAACCTAGAGATGAAACCAGCCTCTTATCGTCGTCTGATCTTTGATAACACAGACAAAAGCATCCACTGGGGAAAAGAATCCCTACTCAATAAATGGTGCTGGGAGAACTGGGTAACCACATGTAAAATACTGAAAGTGGACCTGCACTTTCAGTATTACAAAAATTGATTCCCAATGGATAAAACATTTAAATCTAATTTTTATCACAAAATGATAAAAATCCTAGAAAAAAGCATAGGAAAATGAAATGATAGTCCATCTGTCACTGGGCAAGAGACATGAATAGAACCTTTTCTGAAGAAGATAGATGAATGCCCATATTTTTCTTTATCCAAAATCATACCTACTGGAACTCCAATGGGATTCATTTGAAAAGACAAGTTATTTAAAAAATTCTTGGTGGAGACTAGAAATGTACCACAATTGAGAGAAGGCAGAAGACAGAGCCACCCGTGGAAATCCTTCAAGCCACACCACTGACTTACATGCATTTAATTTACTTTAGTGCAATGAATCACCTACACATCACTGGTGGCCACTGCCTAGTTTTAAATGATGCAAACATCCTCCACACTAATTATCATTTACAACATCAATTTTATATCTCAAAAGATGAGGAATTGATTTAATTAGGTTTAAACTTGTAGATGCCCAATATAAATACACTGAAGTCAAGAACATGACGTTGCTAAATTTGTCTTTAATGTCTTTCCATCTAGAATGACTACTTGCCTTCCCCCACCCCCAGCCATCCATATGGTCTTGCTTCTTGGTGACCACCAGCCCTACAGACCACAGTAAACTTTAGAGCTCCCACACTCCCCAAGAACTTCCTGTTCCATATCCCATTCTCACAGACTCTGGTAGAAGGTGCCTAAGGGACTCAACTGTAATATGTTTAATAATTGGTCTTAATTTATTCTATATAGCCATTAAAATTGTGCCTCCATAGTTAGAGCCTCCTGATAAAAATTTGCATCACTATTCCCCCCAAGAACCTAAGTGCCATTTACATTAACCCTATTATATTCCATTGTGGTGGGTTTTGGAAAAGGTCAGTGTTCCATTTTGAGGCAGAATCCTGGTAGTGATTTTTCCCTAGATCATATAGCAGAGTTTGTATGGTAAACAGTGTCTATATCTCTCATCTCACAAAACTGGGTCATTAAATATGCAAGTTAAAGAAGTCCCTATTAGGGCAGCACTCCATCACCACTGGCTATGTACTCTCTAATACACGACTTCTGATGATATGGAGCACATTTTTTTATCTTCCCCTCTGATTGCTTGAGACTGTAAAGACAGTATGATCATTAATCAATGACAAGCATTCAGAGCACCAAGAACTAATTCTGGCCCCTTTAATAATGGAATGATAGTCTTTTTTCTAGCTCTCTTACTATAGGAATTTTCCATGGAGAACAAGATATTGGATCTTACTCATCTACGCCAACTGCTAATGAAGCCACCCTGGCTACCCTACATTGCTACCAAACAAGCCAAAGTTATGTGAGTGCCCAGCAATGGAAAGTTACAAACACCGAGTTTCCAGCTTATTGCTAACTCCACTGAACTGTGCTAATTCCCATGTACCATATCAAAATCAGAAGCATTTTAGATAAATTTAAGATGAAGAAGGTAAGATAGATATCAGAAAATGTAGGAAATTTTCAGGTCATTTTTGAGTGGTGCCCCATTATTACTACTGCCACCCCTATCAAATCAGGTATAGAGAATTAAGAATCACCCCTAACTACCTACAATGGCCAGACACATTATTTCAGAGTATAGAAGGCTACTCTTACTATATGGAGTTCTTTATTAGAATTGTCTAAGGAACAAGGTGAAATGAATCAGAAAGATATTTGTGGAGTGCCTATATGCATGATACTACATTCAGTAACATATGCCACTAGGCCAAAATGTATCATTCATGCAAGTATTCATTCATAAAAGGATTGCAGAGCACTCACTTACTATATGACAAGCATGGCTGGGTATTTGAAATTGAAGAACAATCATGGTTCCTGTCCTATTTGAGCTTATAATCTGGTGGAAGAGTAAGATGTTAATTAAATAATCAAACAGATTTGTAACAGTGAGCTATGACATATGCTATGAAGGGCACATACCACAAGGGGAACTGATATGGCAATCATACACACATACATCTAACACAAGCGTTCCAGATTCATAAAAAATAGTTCTGCGAGATCTAAGCAAAGAAATAAAGAAATAAAGCTTAATAGCTGACAACTTTGACACTGCACTGATAGAACTGGGCAGATTAGCAAAGCAGAAACTGAATTTTTAAAAATGGACTTAAATAAAACTCTAGAATAAATGGACCTAACAGACATTTACAGAACATGATACCCCCAAACTACTGACTCTACATTCTTCTCATCAGCACATGGAACATTCTCTGAGATTAATTATATCTTGGCCCAGAAAACAAGTCTTGGAAAATTCAAACAATATGAATTAATACCAATGACCTTCTCAGCTGACAATGGAATAAAACTAGAAATTAATTCCAAGAGAAATAATTCTACACAAAGTCATGGAAATTAAACAACCTCCTCCTGAATGATTATTGGGTCAAGAATAAAATTAAAATGAAAATCAAAAGTTTCCTTGAACTAAATGACAAAGGGGACACAAGTTTTCAAAATCAAAAGCTAAAGCATTCTTAAGAAAAATGCTTATAGTTTTAAATGCCTTCATCAAAAAGACAGAAAGATCACAAATTGAAAACCTAATGTCACATCTCAAGGAACTAGGAAAGGAATAATAAACCAAATCCAAAGCTGGCAGATGAAAGGAAATAACAAAACTCAGAGCAGAACTAAGTGAAATGGAAGCCCCCAAAATGTAAAGGATCAAAGAAACAAAAAGTTGGTTCTTTGAAAAGACAAGCAAAATCAACAGACCACTAGCCAGATTAAACATAAATAGAAGAAAAAGGACTAAAATAAGCTTAATCAGAAATGATAAAGGAGACATTACAACTGATACCATAAAAATACAAAATATCATCTGTGGATACTGCAAAAATCTCTACACAAACTAGAAAACCCAGAGGAAATGGATAAATTCCTAGAAATACATAACCTCCCAAGCTTGACTTAGGTAAAAATAGAAATGCTGAACATATCAAAAACAAGTGGCAGTAATAAATAATGTCCCAATAAAAAAAAGCCCCAGACAAGATGGATAGACAGCCAAATTCTACCAGACCGACAAAGAACTGGTACCTATCCTACATAAATTATTCCATAACATTGAGAAGGAGGAAATCCTTCCTATGTCACTCCATGAAGGTAGTAGTATCATCTTGATACCAAACTCAAGACAGGAAACAACAAAAAAAGAAAACTATAGATCAATATCCCTTATGAACAGAAATGGAAAAAATCTCAACAAAACACTAGCAAACTGAATTCGACAACACATCAAAAGTATAACTAAAGTGGGTTCCGTACAAGAGATGCAAGGATGATTCAACATACACAAATCAATTTTATTCACCACATAGACAAAAGCAAAAACAAAGACCATATGATCATTTCAATAGATACAGAAAAAGCATTCAATAATCCAACACATTTTCACAATAAAAATCTTCAACAAACATATTGTAAAAGGATGATAACTCAAAATTATGAAGGCTGTATATGACAACCCCCCAGCCAACATCACACTGAATGAGGAAAAGTTGAAACCATTCCTCCTAAGAACTTAAACAAGACAAGGATGCCCACTGTCACCACTTCCATTCAACATAGTACTGGAAATCCTAGCCGGAACAATCAGTCAAGAGAAAGAAATAAAGGGCTTCCAGATTGGGAAAGAGGAATTCAAACAATCTCTATTTGTTGATGATATGGTCTTGTATCTAAAGAAAAAAAAAAACAACTCTAAGACTGCACCAGAAAACTCCTAGAATTGATAAATTCAGCAAATTCTCAGATTATAAAACCAATGTACACAAATCAATAGCATATATATGTACATAGTACTAATAACAGTCAAGCAAAGAGTCTAATCAAGAAGTCAATCTCATTCACAATAGTTAAAAAGAAAACAAAATACCTAGGAATATACTTAACCAAAGCAGGAAGAGATCTCTATAAGTAAAAGAATAAAACACTAATGAAATAAATTGAAGATTACACACACAAAAAAGGAAAAACATTCCTTGCTCATGGATTGTCAGAAATCAACATTGTTAAAATATTCCTATTCCCAAAGTGACTTATAAATTCAATTCAATTCCCATTAAAAACCATTTTTTTATTTCACAGACCTAGAAAAAATAATGCTAAGCTTCACTGGGAACAGAAAAAGTGTCAGGGTCCCGCCCTGGGAGCAGGGTCCGCTAAGACTTGTGGAACTAGTAGCAACAAGCGAAGATATATGATGTTAGAAATGAAGGCAAACAAAGAGACATGACACAGAATAGAATACAAGGTGGGAACTCAGGGGTTCATTGCCTGTTTGTGGGATTCTGGCAATGGCACCAAGTATTTGCTTCACTCTGCTTTTATTGGAGTCTATTTTCCCAGAGGGTAAGATGAGGGAGGGAACAAAGATGCCATCAGTTTCTGAGTGAGCTTATCAGCTCCTATTGATATTATTTAAGGATTTGACTAGCCTTGAGAAATCTGAAATCTGAGCCTTGTATTGGAAGAGCCTCTGCTTGAGATCACACACAGATTTCTAGGGAGCTTTTAAACTCTTCTAGCTCCCTATGGAGTAAAATGCCACTGGCATTAATCTCTTCTGAGGAATTGGAATCGGTGGGAGGGAGGAATTTTCTCTGTGATAAGGGATATCAGCTCTTCTGGCCATATCTCAGGACTTGAGCTACTCCCTTAATCTCTGCTCCAGGCAATGCAAATCTGCACAGAATAGAGAACCCAGAAATAAACCATATAGCTATGACCAAGTGATCTTTAGCAAAGTAGACAACAAACAAACACTGGTGAAAGGACATCCTATTCAATAAATAGTGCTGGGAAAACTGAATGGTCACATGCTGAAAAATGAAACAGGACCCCTTGTCTCTTGCCATAAACAATAATTAGTTCAAGAGGGATTAAAGACTTAAATGTAAGATATACACTGGGAAGCCGAGGTGAGTGGATTGTGTGAGCTCATAGGTTCAAGACCAACCTGAACCAGAGTGAGACCTTGTCTCTAAAAATATCTGGGCATTGTGGAGGGCACGTGTAGTTCCAGCTACTTGGGAGGCTGAGGCAAGAAAATCACTAGAGCCCAAGATTTTGAGGTTGCTGTGAGCTATGATGCCATGGCTCTCTACTGAGAGCAATAAAGTGAGACTCTATCTCAAAAAAAAAAAAGTAAGGTATGAAACTATAAACATTCTAGAAGAAAACATAGGAAAAACATCTCTACACTACGCATTGATCTAGGCAAAGAATTTATGAGTAAGACCCCAAAGGCAAATACAGTAACAACAAAAGTAAATAAATGGGACTTAATTAAATTAAAAAGCATCTTCACAGCAAAGAAACAAGCAACACAGTGAATAGACAACCTACAAAATGGGAGAAAATATTCACAAATTCTGCATCCAACAAAAGTCAAATATTTAGAATCTACAAAGAACTCAAACAAATTGGCAAGAAAAAAATAAACAACCCCACCAAAAAGTGGGCAAAAGGCCTGAACAGAAGTTTTTTAAAAGAGAATAAAGAAATGGCCTACAAAAATATTAAAAACTGCTCAGCATCACTAATCATCAGGGAAAAGTAAATTAAAACTACAATGAAATACCACGTTACCCCTATCAGATGGGCCATTATAGTAAAAAAAAAAAAAGTCGAAAAACAGCAGATCCTGGCATGGATACAGAGGGATATGATCACTTATCCACTGTTTGAGACTACAAACTCATACGACTTCTACAGAAAACAGGTTGGAGATTCCTCAAGGAAATAAATGCACATCTACCATTTGATCCAGCAATCCCACTACTGGGTATCTACCCAAAGGAAAAGAAGTCATTTTATTGAAAAGACATTTGTATCTTATGTTAAACATTGTTATTGTTATTAAATTTTAAGCCTTTTTAATTCTGTGAAGGCAAAAAGTGGAAGCCTAATAAACACATGTATATGTAAAAAAAAAAACAAGAAGACATTGGTATCTGAATATTTATTGGAGTACAATTTACAATTGCAAAGATATGGAACCAACCTAATTGCCCATCAATTCATGAATGAATAAAGAAAACAAATTATATATGATATTGACCGAGGAGTACTACTCAGACATAAAAAAGAATGAAATAATGTCTGTTTCAGCAACTTGGATGGAACAAAAGACCATTATCCTAAATGAAGTATATCAGGAATGGAAAACCAAATACCAATTATTTTCTGACTAATAAGTGAAGAATAAATAATGGTACACACAAGGGCAAAAAGATGTAAAGGACATTGGAAACCCAGAAGGGGGGAGGATGGGAGGAGCAATGTGGATAAAAACTTACCTATTGGTTACAGTGAACACTGTTCTCTGAGGGACACACTAAAAGGTCTGATTTAAGCATCATACAAGATTATCGATGTAACAAAAACATCTGTATCCCCTTACTGTTTTGACATTTTTTAAAAAGTGAAGTAGATGAGGCCTCTTAAACTCTGCTGAGGCATTAAATTAAAAAAAAAAAAAAAGAATGAACTGGACTACTTCACATTTTACATAAAAAATCAGTTACAGGTGGATTTCATCTCTATCTTTGAAAAGTAAAATAATTTTGAAATTATTGGAAATGATTTTTAGTGTATCGAAACCTCACTGTATGATAGTTTCCATAATAGTGGACAAATGTCATGGAATACTTGTGCAAAGAATGAACCCTGATGTAAGCTTTAGGGGATTATGATACGTCAAGGTAGGTCCATCAGCTGTAACCAATGGACCACTGCGGGGAGGGAGGGTGTGGGTAGGGGGGAGGGGGCCTATGGGAAATCTCTGGGCCTTCTACCTGCTGAGTTTCACTGTGAACCAAAAACTGCCCAAAACATAAAGCCTTTTTTGAAAAGAAAACAATCAAGCTTTTAGAACAAAACATGGAAGAGTATCTCTGCCATCCAGGAGCTACATTAAAACTAAGTGGTTGGGGGAAAACACACACATACACTCAAGGAAAAAGGCTTTTCACTTGAGTAAGTGGATACGGAGAAAAGACTTGTGTGTGAAAATATTATCTTAGCCGTGCTTTTAAGTATTTCATCTTTCTGAGCACATGGATAACAAATAACTTAACCAAGAGGCGGTTAAAAGTTCAGAGAGACCAAGGCGGTTCTGACTACTACACAGATTTCTGCAAAATTCAGCAGAAACTTAGGTTTACTTCCTTTCACCCCAAGGAGATGCAAGAAATCAAACTCCTCCCAGGACTTTCTCCTTTTTTGCAGTCAGTAGCAAACTCTAGAATGTCTATGAAGGGTCTGGCAATGGCAATCCAGAGGAAGAAGGAAATCCCGAATTTGTCCAAAAGCTTGGGCACCTAGGGCCCTTCACACAGGCCTGATAAGGGAACTGAGAGTGTACTGGGGAGATGGCCCATCCTGCCCGCCTTCTCCAAATGGATCACTTTCCGCAGGGGACGTCGCAATGCCTTCCTCCCCTCCCAGAGCCACCAAACGCCCACAGCTGAGCTGGGCTGGTGGGTCCGCAGCTCCCAGGGCTGCTCAAGAAACAAGACGAACAGCCCCGAAAGGGCCACCGCAAAAGTAGGCACCACGTGGCCTTGTGTAGTGAAAAGCAGGGCGAGGCTTGGAAGCTGGGGGATCGCGTGCTTTCTTCCCCCAGCAAGGCCCAGACCTTGGCCTCCAGACGCACACCCACTCTCTCCTGCCCACCCTCCACCCGCGCCTCCTCCTTCTGCAGCCTCCACTGCCCCCTGCTGGTGGCTCTCGGGGATGACGCAGACCAGAGATGTCACTTGGGGTTTGGGGTTGTCATCTGCCCTGGGTGATGGTGTACACTATGTGTGTGTGTGTGTGGGGGGAGAGAGAGAGAGAGAGAGAGAGAGAGAGAAGAGAGAGAGACATCGCAGGTAAAGGGTAGGGGAAATCCTTGATCTAGAGTAATTAGCACGTCAATGGTATTTTTGAACCACAAACACTCTTACTAGACCATAGTAGATTCATCCTCCCAAGAGTTCTGATGAGGCCGGAAATGCAGCCCAGACGTCTCCTGGCCTCTTTCAGATAAAAATTACTTGACCACAATATCATATCTCTTAAATATTTCGCAGAAGGGTTTGAATTCCCAAACAAAACTAGCCACAATCTCTTCCTTCCTAATGGCTGTGGGAAGGAAGAATGGGAGCAGTATTAGTACTATGAGTGAATTTAAAGGAATCTTAAAAAACAAACAAACAACAACAAAAAATCCACCTATGGTACTATCCTCCCTACAGTAAATAATACAATCTTCATAATCACTATTTTTCTGCTAAAGAAGAATTCAGATTCCCAGACTGTCAAGTTGTCTGAAAGTGCAAGTCTGGAATTTAACTAAATAATCTCTCAAAAGTAATTCTTACTCCCTGGACAAAGTGGGTATAGAGCGAGAATCTCAGGAGCTTAACCACAGGAAGGTTATTCTCCATCAGAAAGAAAAATCTTTTCTCCCTTCTCGGAGGAGCAGCTCTCAACCTTGTGAAGATGATTTCCTTTCTAATGTCAAAATATTTCATGTATATCTCATGACACAATGACAAGAAAAGACTATGAATTGGTAATGCTTTCGGTGAATTAGAATACTGTTAATCACAACAGCCTCTGTATATAGTGCATTTTAAAAATTGCAGGAGTTACATTAGACTGTGTGTTCCAACTACAGCAACTTTGTGGTGCAAATAGGGGATTCCTGACCCTTAAAACAGTTCCATGACTCCCAGGGCCTTTCTCGATCCCACAACAAGCTAGAGGCATTAGAAGTGGCAATATAAAGCAGACAGATATAAATTCCTAATGAAGAACTTTCAAAACTATAATGGGAGTAGGAGGTAAGGTGGGCATGTGTAGAGAACTATAAGCCTTTCACCAGCTAGCCTCAATTTTTGGCCTCTCCTAAATAGTGACTCATGAACTATTAATTAAATGTCCAAATCTGCCAGGTTGGCATAACAGGCCAAGGTTTCACTTTCAGGAACAATGTGATGGCTAAGATTTGGGTTCTTCGAGTACCATTAAAAAAAATTTTTTTTTTTTTTGAGACAGCCTCACTCTGTTGTCAAGGCTACAGTGCACTGGCATCAGCCTGGCTCACAGCAACCTCCAGCACCTGTGTTCAAGTGATCCTCCTGCTTCAGCATCCCAAGTAGTTGGAACTACAGGTACCCACCAAAGGCCCAGCTAATATTTTTATTTTTATTAGAGACAGGGTCTTGCTCCTGCTCAGGCTGGTCTTGATCTCCTGACCTCAAGGAATCCTCCTGCCTGGGCCCTGCACAGCGCTAGGATTCTAGGCTTGAGCCACTGTGCCCAGTCTCATGAAATATTTTAAAACGTGAAAACATTCACTGAGATATAGAATCAGTTCTTTCAATTTTTAGGCAGGAAAATGAAGGCTTGGGATATTGTTTGGAGTCACTTACTTGAGGTCTTGCTCCGAATAGCCCTGGAGGCAGGATGAGAACTCCAGCTCTACCCCATTGGCCAGGGTCCTTTCCACTTAGTCTTCAGAATAAGGAAGAAAAGCAAGGAGCTGGCAGCCAGTTACGGAGCCTGAAGAGTATTTCCTTCTCTGCACAAAATGGAAATCCATAAACACAGCCCCTCACTCACTTCCTATTTTTTCCAATTGCAATCATTGCCTTATTACACCTTCTGTTTATCTCTCCACTTGCTCCGGCTCTAATAGCAGCCAGGGCAATCTATCCTGAATGTAAATCCTCGGTGTCACTCACCTGCTCAGAACCTCCCATGGCCTCCCATTGCATTTGGAATGGAAGCCAACTCTCACCATGGGCTTCAGGGTCCCACCTGGCCAGCACCTGTCTCCTGCCCAGCCTCACGTACTAGCACTCCTCTCACCCAAATGATGCGGACATTCCTATGGCCCTGTCTTCAATCCAAGATCTAGTTGTGAATGGATGGATGGCTGGTGCCCCTCACTATGGGACAAGCCAGCTTCCTCATAGGTACAGTGGGCATGATAGGAGGACACCGTCACCCTGCTTAGCCCGTGTCCCCACTAGAGCAGCCGCTCTCGAGGGAATGACTCCATTGGTCCTGCTTACCATCATCCGTAGCACCTGCTGTTCCACTCAGGAAGTACAGCTTAGTATCTTTCCATTTTCCAGCCTGTTCTAGTTTCCTTCCCTGCCCTCCCTTCCTTCCTCTGCCCTCATTAATTTCCTGCTCTTGGCCTCCTTTGCTGTGTTTTGCTTATTCCTCGCAGTGAGAGCGAAGGAGCAGGAGGAACCAGGGGAGGAGATGCTCCTTTGTCGCCAGCTCAGGCTTCTGTGTGGAGACAGTGCAGAAAATACACTGGAGCGTGAATATTAGAAAGGCTGCTCCGGTTGCTAGACCATGTATCCCTGGGCCAGTTACCAGTCTTGAAATTTGATGCCAAGTCCATCTCGCTCTCCTGTCTTCTTGCTTTCTCTGTCCTCACCCTTTGCATCCCTGTAAGCCCCTGAGGGGCCCTTCTCATCTCCCTCCATTTGGTTTCAAACATTTTGCAGAACAAGGACAGCGTGAAAACAAACACACACCCTCCAGTTGGGCCCAGTGAGGTTCTTAGATGATTTTGTCCCTATTGGCCAACTATTTGCCAGGAAAACACTCCCACAAGCTAACAAGCTCCCTGAACCCTTCACACATCAATGTAGATGAATCAGGTCCTGCCGACCCTCTGAGGCGCCATGAGCCATCAGCCTTTGCTGAGTGTGTCCATTTCTGGGCCTGTCTGAATTCCCCTGAACAAGCCTCTGTTCTTCATGGTGAGACACTTAACACAGGTGAAAACATTTGATTAATATTTGAAGCAGAGGAATGAGAAGACAAGTCACCTTTGCTTCATCTCCAATGCACAAAGAAATACAAAACTCCTACCCTAATCCCTGAGCTTCCCTTTGGCAAAATCCTAGTGTATGTGGCTTTTCTTTTATTATACCTTTTTTTTATATAACCAAGAGAATCTTGGCTCTTGTTACTGTGTTGGGGTTAATTAGAAAGAGAAAACAGGTGGCTGGAAATAGAAAAGGAAGTGAAGAACAAGATCAGATGTTTTATGTCTTTTTTCCCCCCCAGTGATATTTGGGAAGAAAAAGAACTGGCTCAGCGCCTGTGGCTCAACAGGCTAAGGTGCCAGCCACCTACACCTGAGCTGGCGGGTTCGAATCCAGCCCGGGCCTGCCAAACAACAATGACGGCTGCAACCAAAAATGGCCGGGCGTTGTGGCGGGCGCCTGTAGTCCCAGCTACTTGGGAGGCGGAGGCAGGAGACTCGCTTGAGCCCAGGAATTGGAGGTTGCTGTGAGCTGTGATGCCACAGC
>CAUYON010102398.1:0-17281 GCA_963573935.1 Arctocebus calabarensis | reverse complement strand
ATTACACTGATTGCATTTGTTAAGTAAAGTCCCTCTTACAATCGTGTTTTGCCCCCAAAAGGTGTGGCACACACCAAGACCCCACCCCTTTGCTCCTTCCCACTCTGCTCTTCCTTTCCCCACCCCAACAAAATTTTTATGAGAACAAATACAAGGACACTCAGAACTTTGCCCTCTATAAGTACTTAATTACAAGTATCTGAAGTTATATTTCATGTAAACTGCTCTTCCATTGTATGACACAGCCTATCTCTCTTAGCTACTGGAAACAAGATCATTAATGTTCTTTAGACTTAATCAGATCAAAAAACTAATTTAAAAAACCCAGAAACAATTCAGATTAACCATTCTTCAGATTATATTCTTTCAGAATCATTTCTGACATGAAATTAGTATCAGGATTTTATTAGAGAAACAGTGTATATGTGTGTGTGTGTATATATATATATACACACATATATACACATATATATGTATATATGTATGTATACACACACATATATATATAATACATAGGGGGGTAGAGAGAGAGAAAGACATGTAAATAAATATTAAGTGATTTATCACAGAGAGTTCACCTTATGACATTTTGGGAGCTGACTGAGTAGTTGTTGCCTTTGCATTTGATTCTGGAGTTTGAAGTCCACAGTGGAAGAAGTTGGGAATAAAAGATAAATACTATGTAGTAGAAAGAAAAAAAACATGCTGGAACTCATAAGCATGAGCAGGAGTCCACAAGGACAAATTGTTTGTTCTTTTTGTTTACCTGATGTTGGTAAGAAGAGTGTCCTGAAGAGGCAAGGGCCCTTCTGCACACACACTTGGTCCAGGAGTCAGAAAAGCTATAGGAGGATCGGACAGAAGGTGGGATCACTGCCTGCACTGCTACTGTGTCACCCCCACAGATAAGCCAGCCAGTGAGTAATGTGTGAACTACTAAATGGCTGCTGCTTCCTCTCCAGCCTCTCAATCTCCCGCAAGAATCTGTCTGAAGTTCATTATAACCAAAGAGATAAAAGAACGAAAATTTTAGAAAATTAGTTCACCCTTTCCAACTTAACACATTACAAAGCCACCACAGTATCATTAAAACTGCTCTGAAGAATGTGACATTCAGAGCAAAATGAGATTGCAGATGTTCCACAGAAAACGAATGACACAAGCTGGTTCAATTATGCAGGGAATGGGCAGGATTAAACAGGTACCTCACAAAGAAGACGTGCAAAATGAACAAGGAAGAAGTAAAAGAAAAAGATACTTCTAACAGTAATTCCAAGTCATCTCCATACTGACTAAATATGATTTGAGGGAAAGAATAAAGAAATGCTTGCACTCTGGACTCAAAAAATGTTTGTAATAATTTGATTAAGACTGGATTCCTTCAAGTGATGAGCTGAAACTATTTGCCCTCTCCAGCCTTGATAGGTTCTAATAGAAAATTTATAATTAGGGCACAAAAGGCTCCTTTGCATATGAAATACTTCTGCTCTTGGAAAATTATTTCAGCCAAAGCACTAGCTTGATGCAAAATCTTCACCACTACTTGGGCAATCTTATGCCCGTACCAGTAATCTTACTAGGATAGAATTCATTAAAGAGTGAAAACACTGAGTCAAAGCAATTGATCCACAGAGCTTTGAGCAAGTGACTAGGCTAAAACGTCCCTGATCATTATAGAGTTTGGAATACAAAGAAAAAGTTGCCTTAAGTGAATAGGTGTGGAATTCCCAAAATAGCAATTCACAGAACAGAATTTTGACCCATTTTTAATATCTCCTTACCAAATTGGTAAAAAGAGAGTCTTTATGATGAGCAGGGAAAGTGAAGACATGAAGGGGCAAATGTTACTTCCTACCAAGTTACAGAAGCAAAAGGAGATTAGGCCCACTACTTAAAAAAAGTAAAGTCTATAGGTCCAGAAATTTTAAAACATAAGTCTGCTTCAAAGACCAGAAATGTTGACATTCTACAGAAGAAATAAAACAAATTTAATATTCTAAAAAAGAAAGAAAAAAATGAGAGGACATATGCATATGATTGCCAGGTAATTTGAATTAACCTTGGTGGTTGATAATGGAAATGATATTTTTCAGTTATGTATGACTGTTTACCCTCATGTCTTGATGTAGAAAGAACAACGCTGCTTTGATGGAATACTTTTAAAGCCATTTACAGAAACATTTATGTGTCTCATTACAATCTTTGATTCTGAGTTTAATGTGCAGATAAATAAATAGACATTACCGAGCTTATAGCTGGTCATTCTAGCTATTTAGCATACTCACCTTGATCAATAGCTGCACAACAGACTTTATACTCATCAAAGTAATTTGCAAAGCAAAGACAGTGTTTTGGGGAGGAGGAGGTCAATATCCTTCTTCAAACTCATAAAAGTGATTTAAAAGGAGTGTTTTAAGCCCAAGTTGCCCTTCCCTTTTAACACACTAGAGCACCTTGTTAAACAGCGCATGATGGTAAAAGAGCATTTAACAATCTGCTTCACGTACACCTCTTTTCCAGGCAAATTGCAACTATAAAGCTAACACAGACCCTCTCTGGATTCCCAGCAAACATGAACTGAATATTTTATGCTTTGTGCAGTAGTTACAGTGTGTTGTCATTTCTTAATTAGCATATATATGGATGCCTTTCTTTCATTGCATGTTATTATTATTGCAGTAATTCAATAAAAGTATTCTAAACGTTTACATTGTGGAACATTTTTATGATTTATACCAGCAGAATGGCACACACACTGTTGTACATCTGCTTTCAAAGTCATTGCTAAATTTTACACTCTCACATTCCCTTTAAGAATAAGAAATATTGTAGTTTTCAGGGCATGTCTTTATTTTTTCTCATTTCTGTATATCTATGAAATTCATTATTTTACATACTCCACAACAATACTCACATCAATTCTGCTGAATGGTGGCAATTTTTTTCTGAATGACAGAGTGATGAATTGTCCTCTTAATCCACTTCATTGAATTTTTATTATTTAAAACAATAAGCAGCCTTTTCCTGTGTTTGGTTATGAATTAGACTTACATTAAGCTTCTTGAAAACAACTCATGAATACTCAAAACAAGTCTCTTATACAGAATTTAAAAACATGTTTAAAGAAAAATTACTATAATTTTTTATGGTATTATATTCTCCTAACTCATTTTCAACTTCAAGGGTCAAGGGAACGGGATTTAAGTGAGCAAAATCACCATGTGAAAGAGTTATCCTCAACCTTTCTGGCACCAGGGACCAGTTTCAGTGAAGGCAGTATTTTTTCCACAAGTAAGAGTTGGGGGAGTGGAATCTGGCAGGAAGTAAACTCAAATGGTGATTGGAGTGATGGAGAGTGGCTGTAACATAAACAAAGCTTTAGCTCTCCCATTCATCAGGTCAGCCCACTCACCTCTGCTGTGCAGCCCCCTTCCTAACAGGCCATGACCTAGTCCCTGCCTACAGCCCAAGGTTAGGGACCACAGATGAAAAACATGTCCATAGGTCTTAAAGTTGATTCCCTTTGCATTATCATATCAATTTGTCCCACAGTAGCATCATACCATTTTTCTTTTGTTTCAAAATCCTAGGCTCTGAGACGTCTTCATTTACTGAGCTCTGTTGTGTCCACTTGTCTGCCTTTGCATTTATCCTGTCCACATCTCTGCTCTGCCAGCTTTATATATTGGTGAAGTGAGTAGAATCTCAGAGAAATGATAAAGAATACTTTTGAAGTAATAGTTGTTATTTACAGCATTAAAACCATGCATCTAATAAGAGATTTGGGAAAGACATTCTGTTCATACTTAAGATGCAGGTTTGAGTGATAAGCAAGTACACCAGAAGTAGAAGATGGACAGGGCCAAAGTGAAAGGCATTTGTGCTTACAATATTCTAAGCACCCACATTTATTGTTTTCCAACTAATTTTTAGGAAATCTCTGTGCATGCAGATATAGTCACAAAAGAAAGAAAAAGACTAATAAGTATTCTTTTAATACTAAGAAACTTAAAAATCTAGGCCTGCCTTAAGTTTAGCAGGGGTAGAGACATCCATTCTTTCCCTCCACTAGAAATTTCAGAGGGGAAGTAGGACAAGGCCCCCACAGGGAAAGGAAGATGACATCAGGTTGGAACACCAGAGAACAATGACGAGCTTCAGATAAGAATGCCAAATGTAGAGAGCATCACGTACAGAAAGGGAGAATTTTAAGGGTTGCGAAGGAAAATGCACGAAACATTCAAGTTCCACAGAAAGAATAATAATAATCATCATTGATACATAGAAAATTCCTCAAAAACTGTTTTAAATATTTCACATGTATTATATCATTTAATACTCAAGTCATTCCTATGAGGAAGAGGCAAGTATAAAACTGTCTTTGAAGATGAGGAGATTGAGAGATAGTGGCCTTAGGTTACCTAACTGCAGTTACTTAACAAAAAGAGTGGTATGGGGAGGGATTCGGGATGCGGGCGTGCTCCAATCCCTAGAGAATTCTTGGCAGGGAAGAACAGAGGATTAAATTTGTATGGCTGGGGCCTCTACCTTAAGAGTTCTGACACTCTTTTCCAATATCACTGCTATTGTTAATGAGATTTATTTTCTTAATTGTCATTTCTCCATCTGCTGTGAGAACTGAGAAAACACAGGTGGGCATCAGAAAGTACAACTTAATGGTGTTCGACAATAGTTACGGCAATTTCCAACTTTTGCTATTCATTCTCTCATCCATTTATTCAAGTGTCCTGCCTTTTATCCAATATTCTCTGATTGTCCCCTAAGTGGTAACTATATAATCCAAAAGCACTTTCAGGCCCAAATGCCCACCTCCTTTACTAGAGGAAGCTATGTTCTCATTATCCCCTTTATAATAAATGCCTTGAGTGTTTGCTCCCTAACCCCTAACTTAGTAATACAGAAAGAAGTTTAGAGTCCAGAATTTCTCTGCTTCTACAATATAGCTACATTGTTAGCAGTTGTTTTTACACTTATAGTGAAAATATATTGAAACAACATCAGAGGTGAAGATCTATTAGAAATAAAATATTGAGAATTAGTTTTTCTGTAACATTGTTGGAGGACCAAGTCGAGTTACACAAATGCACATGCTCAGAAAGGTTTTGAATTCTCACACATCTTCAATAAAGTGCATGTGAATAAACATCAATTTATAAAGATGGAAATGTACAATTCTCTAAGAGAACTGACAATTCTGCAGATGTTACATGCCATTCAGACTTGGTTACAAAAAAGACACATTCACATAGAGATAAGAAATGCCCTTTTCATCAATTTATATCCCTATATATCTCTGCCCCTAAATGTACTTATCACTGATCAAAATAAATATAGTTATATACATTTTCATGCCATTTTAACGGCAGGTGACTTGGTTGATCTGAAATGGAAAGAAAACTACAATTTACCTCCTCATACTACCTATTTTGAAGATGCAGAGTAAATTAAAGGTCACTCAGTGACTCACAGCTAAACACTGCATGGTTAATTCTGAGCCTCTACTTCCTGAGAGATTCAACCAATTATGCTCTGAGCTCTTCGATAGATAAAATGTACTAGAGTCTTAAATCCATTGAAGTGTTTTAAAATTCAGCCAGTATAACCCTTCATGGAAGTGTTCCATTGCTGTTTCCCCAAATGTGTTAGCTCTCTGGGGAGCTGACACAAAGTAGCTATTCCACACTTCAGAAAGGAAGTACCAGTTGCCAGATTTGAAATTGCTACTGGGATTAAAACAAATTCCCAAAGCAGCCCACAGCAGAAACAAACAGCTAGTCTCATAGGTTAAGATAGAAAGAAAGATAAGAATGAAGGAACAAACTTTTATACCACAAAATCTTTTGCAGCAACTGTTGGGTAACACTGATAAGACCTAAAATTAAGGAGATTTAACTATAACATCAGCTGACTTAAAAGGTAAAAACTTCTAATTAGAACACTGAATATTATTTAGCCTTAAAAACTGAGGGTATCCGGCCATTTTGGCACAACATGAATGGACCTAGAAGAAATTATGTGAAGTTAAATGGGCCAGACACAGGAAGAAAAATATTGCATGATCTCATTTACATAAACAGATAGATCGATAGAAGAGAGAAAGTCGCTGGTTTACCCAGGGTTAGGAGAGGGAGAGAATGAAGATGTAGGTCAAAGAACACAAAGTGGCAAATATGTGGGATGAACAAATAGAAATATCCAATGTACAACATGAGGACTGTAAATAATAATAGTATCGTTACTGGAATTTCTTTCATCAGTAAGTCCTTGGTCTTGAGGATTCAAAAAATGAACCCACCGACCACAGATCAGTGGTAAGATAAAAATAATTAGCCAGAAAGAAATACAAAAGGAGTAAAAAGTACCAGAGCTTCTGGCAAAGGAAAAGATCCAAGTTGGAAGACTCTACATGGGTCCTTTATCTGGGGCTATATATAATCTAACAAATGAATGGAAATAGTCCTTTGGCTCTGGGCAAAAGGTCAGGGCTTTCCCTTTATGAAATTATCCAGGCCTAAGAAACTTACATGCAATTGCCCAGGCCTAGGAAATGAGGGCGGTGGTGAGGGTATCTCTGTTCAACCTTGAATGGGGGAACCCTGCATCAGTATATTGCATCAGGATTTTTGTATAATGAGTAGATTATAGTTGCTCTTGTCATGGGGTGGGGGTGGATAACTGCAAGATGACAGATATGTTAATTTTTTCTATTCTAGAAACCATTTTGCTATATATATATATGTATGCACACACTGTGCACACACACATGCATATATCTGATAACATCATTTTGCATATCTTAATTACACAAAATAAAAGGATTTTTTTTTTGAGAGAGAGAGAGTCTCACTATGTCACCCTCAGTAAAGTACAGTGGTGTCACAGCTCACAGCAACCTCCAACTCTTGGGCTTAAGCAATTCTCTTGCCTCAGTCTCCCAAGTCACTGGGACTACAAGTGCCGGCAACAATGCTTGGCTATTTTTTTGTTGCAGTTGTCATTGTTTAGATGGCCCAGGGTGGGTTCAAAACCGCCACCTTTGGTGTACATGGCCGGCGCCGTAACCACTGTGCTACCAAACGGGTGCCGAACCAAAATAAAAGGATTTTTAATGAGATGGTGGTAATTTTAGAAAGTTTCTGGAAAAGAGGTAATTGGTAAGTTATTCCTTATTACAGCATGTATTGCCTTGTGGGTTAGCTATTTCTACAGTGTTTGTTTTCAAAATAGGCTGTAATGTGCATGGAGGTGGCTACCTCCAAATAAGTTTTGTTCGTCTTTGTATCATTGTGGATCTGATGACACTATGCGTGTTAGACATATTCGACTGAATCCTCCAAACTGATAAAAATTTAAGTCATCATATTAAACATAGAAAATCTTGAATTTAAGCAATTACCAAACCAGGACATAGCTCAATGCTATTTTAAAAATTACAAATTCATCTTGCTGTCATCCTATAGGGACTAAGCAGTCATTGGCTGTTGTTACAGATGAGTCCTCGAAAAGAATTTTCCTCCATTCTCTGCCCTTGAAGTAAGTACTTAGTGTACCATTTTAAATAAATAATAATCTATTCTTTTTCTACAGAACTGAGAAAGAGGACTCTTCCCCAGTCCACCATACCACTAATATTACCCTGTATTAAAATTATATGAATGAATTGATTGATTATTGACAATACATAAATGGGAGAATTTAGAACTTTGAAGTTACTGTCAAAAGCCAGAAATCCGGGTGTGTTAAAAATTCAGTCACATCTTTCGAAGCCTTGCTGTATGGATTGTTTGAGGGTTGCTGTAACAATGCTTGAAAATCAGGTATGATGTAGAAAAATTAAAGTCTGGTTAAGGTCTATTAATTATAATGCAATGCCTCAGCCAAACAACAGCTTGGCCTTAAACCAATACTCAGTTAAATACTTCCAGCAGTTCTAGTCATTAATTGCTTGGCAGTTAAAAAAAAAAAATAACATTCGAACAACTTGTAGAAAGGTAATCAAAACTGGTGTGTGAAACTTAAGTTTGCTTCTTTTTTGTTTATCATTCCTCAACAAGGAAAATCAACGTCTTCTGTGACTTAAAGTCCCTCGTTTCAAACTATTGAAAATTGAACATAATAACAAGTAATAGATTTTTGGTTGTCTAATAAGTTTGTTTTAAATTAAAGGATAAACAACACAAAATGGCATCCTCGATCTTCCTGAAATTAACGTCATTGGAAAAAAATCACCATTTCTAATCCTATCCTTTGTTAGGTACATTTATAACCGTTGCTGCTTATTCAGTATTGTCTGGGAAATGTTTACAAGGTAATATCTTCCACCTGCTTTTGGCAAGGGACCATTTAATGGTTAAAAGGAAATGCCATCTTGCCCTGTAATGAGGACTAGCTCTTGGGCTCCAATCTAAGCACAAAGAGACTCATCCTGCAAGATGTGATTTACAAGGACCATCCTACTGATGCACCTTACAGAATGCAGATTGTGCAACAGGACAAATACAGAAACAGAGAAGGATGCCGTGTTAGAAAGAGAGCTGCACAATCTAGAAAACTCAGCAGTCATCACCCTCTTTGCAGAACAAAGATAAGAGAATATAACTGAAAAGAACAACACGAATATAAACACCATGCAGGCGGCAAGCATCAAGGGTTCTACCGCAAATGTAATGACAGTAATTTAGAAAGTAAGTTTTTGAAATGAAGTTAGAAATCTCAGTTCTACACAGGCTGGGGCAAGATACTGGAAGAATGAGAACTGCAGAGAGGAGACAATGCAGATGAAGAGAAGAACCCAAGAAAAGCACCTTTTCCTTTTCTGCCTTCACATGAGTGCTTTCGTGTGGACAGCTTAGAAGTATGTGTGGCACAGTGTAACTTCCACATTTCTGGCAGGTTTGCAGGTTGCCCATTTTGATTCAGATGTGCAGAAACAGAACTTTCTGTATTTCTCCCCAGTGAATTCAGCTTGTTCTATGAGCCTTCTTTTAAAAATATAATGTAACTCTGTTTGACCTGGTTGAAAAGATCTCTTTGGAGGTAATTATTTAGTTAATAGATATGTAAATCTCAGAAAATTCATTTTTCAAACTTTCTAGCAATGTTATGTAGGCAATTCTTCTTGTAAGCTTGCATCATGATCTACGTCTCCATGGGGAAACTTTTTTTTCTTTTTTCTTTCTTTTTTTTTAATTTTATTGTTCTTATTATTAAATCATAGCTGTGTACAATAGTGCAATCAAGGGGTACAATGTGCTGGTTTCATATACAATCTTAACTATTTTCATCAAACTAATTAACATAGCCTTCCTGGCATTTTCTCAGTTATTATATGAAGACATTTGTATTCTGCATTTAGTAATGTTTGCCTGTACCCTTCTAAGATGCACCGTAGGTGTGGCTCCACCAATCACCCTCCTTCTGCCCCAACCTTCCCCCTCCCCTCCCTACCCTTGCCCCTTTCCCCATATTCTTGTGTTATAGTTGGGTTATACCCTTCATAGAGAGCTATAAATTAGCTTCATAGTAGGGCTGAGTTCATTGGATACTTTTTGTTCCATTCTTGAGATACTTTGCTAAGAAGAATATGTTCCAGCTCCATCCATGTAAACATGAAAGAGGTAAAGTCTCCATCTTTCTTTAAGGCTGCGTAATATTCCATGGTATACATGTACCGCAATTTATTAATCCATTCGTGGATCAATGGGCACTTAGGTTTCTTCCATAACTTAGTAATTATGAATTGGGCTGCAATGAACATTCTGGTACAGATGTCTTTGTTATAATGTGATTTTTGGTCTTCCGGGTATATACCTAGTAAAGGAATTATAGGATCAAATGGCAGGTCCATTTTTATCTCTAAGTATTCTCCAAACATCCTTCCAAAAGAAACGTATTAGTGTGCATTCCCACCAGCAGTGCAGAAGTGTTCCCTTTTCTTCACATCCACGCCAACATCTCTGGTTTGGGGATTTTGTTATGTGGGCTAATCTTACTGGAGTTCGTTTAATTCATTTTTATGGGGGCTGTCCTGTGTACTGTACTATGTTAAGCAGCATCTATGGCCTCTACCCACTAGATGCCAGTATAGAGTTGCTGGATTTGGCAAATACAGCTACAGAACACCCAATTAAATTGGAATTTCAGATAAATAATAATTTTTCTGCCTAAGTGTGTTTCAAATTTTCCATGGCACATACTTACATAAAAAAGTACATAACAAAGATGCTAAGACAATTCAATGGAAGAATGAACAGTCTTACCAACTAAGGGTGCTGAGACAACTGGATATCCACATGTAAGAGAATGAATTTGGACTCCTACTATACATAAAAATAAATCTCTGTGACTTTGGATTAAGCAATGGTTACACAGATATGACACCAAAACCACCGGGAACAAAAGAATACATAAATTAGACTTCATCAATATTAAAAACTTTTGTGCTGAAAATGATCCCATCAAGAAAGTGAAAAAGAAGCTCGGAGACTATAGCTTGATGGTTAGGGCGCTGGCCACATGCACCAGGGCTGGTGGGTTTGAATCCTGCCCAGGCCTGCTAAACAACAACAACAACAACAAAAAATAGCCAGATGTGTGGCGGGCGGTTGTAGTCCCAGCTACTAAGGAGGCTGAGGCAAGAGAATCTCTTTGAGCCCAAGAGTTTGAGGTTGCTGTGAGCTGTGAAGCCATGTCACTCTACCAGGGGCAACATAGTGAGACTCTGTCTCAAAAAAAAAAAAAAAAAAGAAAGTGAAAAATAGAAAACATTTGTAAATCTTATATCTGATAAGGGACTTTCATCTAGAACATAAAAAGAACTCTTATAAATCAATAAAAAAGATAAACAGCCCAATTTTTTTTTTTCTGCAGTTTTTGGCCAGGGTTGGGTTTGAACCCACCACACACTATGCACACAGCACATGGGGCTGGCACCCTATCCCTTTGAGCCACAGGTGCCACCCTAAATAGCCCAATTTTAAAAGGGCTAAGGGCTTGAGCAGACTCCCCCAGAAACAATCTTGTAAAAAAAAAAAAAGAGCAAAGTTGGAGGACTCATATTTTCTGATTTTGCAAATTACTCCAAAGCCACAGCAATCAAGACAATGTGGCATTAGTATAAGAACAGACAATCATGTACTCGAATTCACAATCTCAAACATGTGGAATCAACTCAAATGCCCATCAATACATGAGTGGATTAATAAAATATGGTATATGTATACCATGGAGTACTACTCATTCAATCATTTAAAAAAAAAAGGCAAACTGGGCTCGGCACCTATACCTCAGCAGCTAGGGCGCCAGCTACGTACACGGGTTGGAGCTGGTGGGTTCGAATCCAGCCCAGGCCTGCCAAACAACAATGACAAATACAACCAAAAAAAAAAAAAAAAATGGCGAACTTGTATCTTTTGTAACAACCTGGATAGACTTGGAGAACAATCTTCTATGTGAAAGAATGGAAAAACAAACACCACATGTACTCACTGTTAAACTAGAACTAATCAATCAACACCCATGTGCACATGTGGTAGTAAATCTCAACGGAAAGCAAGCAGGTGGGAGGGGCAGGTAAGACGGGGTTTTCACACTTAACAGGTACAATGCACACAGTATCCTGGGAATGAGCACACCTGTAACGTTGACTCAAACTGTACAATTGCTATTCATGAAATTCAAAACATTTGTATACCTGTAATATTCTGAAAATTTTACAAAAATTAAAAAAAAAGAAGAAAAAGACGATTGTATCAATGGAATAGAATTGAGAATCTAGAAATAAAGTCTTATACGTATCACTAATTGATTTACAATAAGGATGTTGTCTTAGTCAGCTTGGGCTATTATAGCTAAATACGGTGAACTGAATGCCTTAAACAACAGACTAAAGGTTTATTTCTCAGAAGTCTGGAAGTTGAAAATACAAGATCAAAGTGTCAACATAGTTACTGGTGAGGGCTCTGTTCTTGGCTTGCAGTGTGCATTTTTTGCTGAGGCCTCAGATGGCAGAGAGAGAGAACTCTTTGGTGTCTCTTTGTATAAGGGCACTAATCTCAACCTCATGAACTCATCTAATTCTGCTTATCTCCCAAAGGTCCCATCTCCTAACACCACTCCAATGGGAGCTAAAGCACAATGAATGCATTTTAGGGAGAAGAAAACATTCATTCTATGAGTCCCCAAGATGGGCGGCGCCTGTGGCTCAGTGGGTAGGGCGCCAGCCCCATATACCGAGGGTGGAGGGTTTGAACCCAGCACTGTACAAACTGCAACAAAAAAAATAGCCGGGCATTCTGGCAGGCGCCTGTAGTCCCAGCTACCTGAGAGGCTGAGGCAAGAGAATCGCCCAAGCCTAGGAGTTGGAGGTTGCTGTGAGCTGTGATGCCATTGCACTCTACCAAGGGCAATAAAGTGAGACTCTGTCTCTAAAAAGAAAAAAAAAAGTGCCAAGATCATACAATGGAGAAAGAACAACTTCTTTAGTAAATGGAGCTAGAACCACTGAACTCCACAAAGGGATGAAGTTGGATCTCTACCTCACACTATACACAAACATAACCTCAAAATGGATCAAAGACCTAAATGTAACAACTAAAATCATAAAACTCGTAGAAGAAATCAGCAGTGAATCTTCATGACCTTGGATTAGATAGTGATCTCTTAGATATGCTGCCAAAAGCACAATTTTCTTTTCTTTTTGTAGAGACAAGAGTCTCACTTTATCGCCTTCAGTGGAGTCCTGTGGCGTCACACAGCTCACAGCAACCTCCAACTCCTGGGCTTAGGTGATTCTCTTGCCTCAGCCTCCGGAGTAGCTAAAACAACAGGCATCTGCCACATCGCTCAGCTATTTTTCTGTTTTGGCAGTTCGACCGAGGCTGGGTTTGAACCTGCCACCTTCGGTATATGGGGCTGGCGCCCTATTCGATGAGCCACAGGTGCTGCCCCAAAAGCTCAATTTTCAAGAAAAACAAATCAATGGGGCTTCTTTTCTGATTTTCTCTTGAAAATCTGCGATGGTTAATTTTGTGTATCAACTTGTCTAGGGAAAGGGATGCCCAGATAGCTGGCTAAACACTATTTGTGGGTGTATCTGTGAGGGTGTTTCTGGAAGAGATTAGCATTTGCATTTGTAGACTAAGTAAAGTAGATGGTCCTCACGGATAGGATATCAGTGAGTACCACCCAATTCCTTGAGGGCCTGCTAGAACAAAAAGGCCCTCGAAAGTTGGACTAGGCCTCTGCCTGACTGCCTCATGTGGGACTTCAAAAGACTTCAAGACTTCAAATCTTGAAAACCTTTAGACTGGAATCTCCACCATTGTCTGTTTCTCAGTACTTCCAACTATACCATGGACCTTCCTGGGTCTCTAGCTTACAGACATCAGATTGTGGGATGTCTTATCCTCTATAATTGCATCTAGGGAATTACTATAATTCCTTATAAGAAATCTTTTTTCTTTTTTTTTTTTTTTGAGACAGAGTCTCACTTTGTCACCCTTGGTAGAGTGCAGTGGTGTCACAGCAACCTCGAACTCTCAGGTTCAAGAGATTCTCTTGCCTCAGCCTCTCAAGTAACTGGGACTACAGGTGTCTGCCACAATGCCCAGTTATTTTTAGAGATGGGGATCTCGCTCTTGCTCAGGCTGGTCTTGAACTTGTGAGCTCAGACAAGCCATCCACCTCTGCCTCCCAGAGTGTTAGGATTACAGGCATGAGCCCCTGCGCCCCGCCCTTTCTCTATATCTTTCCATATATCTTATTGTTTCTGTTTCTCTGGAACAACAAGGCCTCCACAAGCTCAAAGAGTATGATGATAAAGGATCTTGAGTTTGCAGAATAGCCAGGCCATGCTGGTGTGGTGGGTGCCTATTTTACAGGCTGAGGCAGGAAGATCATTTGAGCCCAGGAGTTCCAGGCCAGAGTGGGCCACATAGTGAGACCCCTGTCTCTATTTACAGTAGATTTATTTCCCATCCTCTGGTGTGCAAATATCTTATGAATAAGTTTGGGGCAGTTGCTTCTTCTTGGTCATTAGGTCCAATCAGCATAATGTCATCAATATAATGAATGAGTGCAAGCAAGAGACAGTCAAGATCCCTATGAACTAAATCATGACAGGGCTAGAGAGCTGATATTCCCCTAAGGTAGAACCGTGCAGGTGTATTGCTGGCCTCACCAGCTGAAAGCAAACTTTCTGATGGTCTTTACAAAAACAGAAAAGAAAGCATTTTCCAGATCAATAGCTGAGTATCAGGCTCCAGAGGATGCGTCACTTTCCTTAAGCAATGAAACCACATCTGGTATAGCAGCTGCAATTAGTCAACACCTGGTTAAGCCTATGATAATCTGCTGTCATCCTCCAAGATCCATCTGTCTTTTGTGTAGGCCAAATAAAAGAGTTAAATGGGAATGTAGTGGGAAGCACCACCCCTGCATCCTTTAAGTCTTTGATGGTGGTATTTCCCTCTACAGTCCTCTAGGAATGTAGTTCTTTTTTTTTTGATGGGACTCGGTTTGAACCCGCCACCTCTGGCACATGGGGGCAGCGCCCTACTCCTTTGAGCCACAGGCACCACCCTATTTCTTTTTCTTTCTTTTTTTTTTTTTTGCAGTTTTTGGCCAGGGCTGGGTTTGAACCCGCCACTTTGAGCCACAGGCACAGTCGGAATGTAGTTATTTCTTTTGGCTTACACTTACAATTTTCCTAGGGAGAGACTGTTTTGGTGGCTTCTCCTTGGCCTTTTGCACCATAATAGCTCTTCGTCCACAGGTCAGGGAACCAGCATGGGGATTCTGCCAGCTGCTAATTATGTCTATCCCAATTGTGGATACCAAAACTAGGGAAATAACCAGAGGATGGTCTGGGAACCCACTGGAGGTCCTCTGTGAGGTGGGCCTAATTAAAACTCCCTTGGTCACCTGAGCTCCCATAAGTACCTACTCTGACTGGTGGTCCACAGTAATAATGTTGGATATCCTAGAATCAATGTTATTTCAGAGCTAGTGTCAGTAGTTCCTAAAAGGTCTGAATATTTTCTTCCCCCCAGTTACTGTGGTAAAGGCTATAGATTCCTTTGGGGGAAGGCTGTGAAAAGACAAACAGTACACATTTTCAGTAGTATACCAGGGTTCTTCCTCTTTCTTTCTTCTTCTTCTTTTTTTTTATATCTACCACAAAGGGTGGTTTTATTTATTTTATTTTTTTGCAGTTGGGCCAAGGCTGGGTTTGAACCCGCCACCTTCGGTAGATGGAGCCAGTGCCCCACTCGCTGAGCCACAGGGGCTGCACGATTCTTCCTCTTTCATTCAAGGGCCTCTGGGTATGTAAACTGGCTCCAGCTAGGGAATTGATTAAGGGGCTGTAACTCTTTTTTCTTACGACTCAGGTTAGACTCTTATTCACTTGAGAGTCTAACTTAATTTTTCTGCTTTTGCAGATCAAGTTAAGAATTTAAGCCAGGTGCAGTAGGCCATGCTCTGTAATCCCAGAATTTTGGGAGGCCAAGGCAGGAGAATTGCTTGAGTCCTGGAATTCAAGACCAGCCTGGGAACCATAGTGAGATCCTGTCCACAAAAAATAAAAAAGTTTGGCTCGGCACCTGTGGCTCAATGGGCTAAGGCGCCAGCCATGTACACCTAAGCTGGAGGGTTCAAATCCAGCCCAGGCCTGCCAAACAACAATGACGGCTGCAACCAAAAAGTGGCTAGGTGTTATGGTGGGTGCCTATAGTCCCAGTTACTTGGGAGGCGGTGGCAAGGAGAATCACTTGAGCCCAGGAGTTGGAGGTTGCTGTGGGCTGTGATGCCACAACACTCCATCCAGGGTAACAGCTTGAGGCTCTGTCTCAAAATAAATAAATAAAAATAAAATAAAAAATTTAGCCTGGAGGCTGGACAGGGTGGCTCATGACTGTAATCCTAGCACTCTGGAAGGCAGACACAGCTGGATTGCCTGAGCTCAGGAGTTGGGGACTAGCCTGAGCAAGAGTAAGACCCTGTCTCTAAAAAATGGCCACGCACTGGGTGGCACCTGTGGCTCAGCGAGTAGGGTGCCGGCCACATCTACTGAGGGTGGTGGATTTGAACTCATCCCTGGCCAGCTAAAACAGCAGTGGCAACTGCAACAAAAAATAGCCAGCGTTGTTGCAGGCATTTGTAGTCCAGCTACTAGGCAGGCTGAAGCAAGAGAATCACTTAAGTCCAAGAGTTGGAGATTTCTGTGGGCTGTGATGCCACAGCACTCTACCGAGGGTGATAGAGTGAGACTCTGTCTCAAAACAAACAAACAAACAAACAAAAAATAGCCAAGCATTGTCTCAGTGCCCGAAGCTCAGTGGTTAGGGTGCCACACATACCTGGGCTGACCGGAATTGGAATCCGGCCGGGGCCTGCCAACAATGACAACTATTGGCTCAGCGCCTGTAGCTCAAGCGGCTAAGGCGTCAGCCACATACTGCAGAGCCCTTGGGTTCGAATCCAGCCTGGGCCTGCCAAACAACGACAACTACAACCAAAAAATAGCCGGGCGTTGTGGCAGGTGCCTGTAGTCCCAGCTACTTGGGAGGCTGAGGCAAGAGAATCGCTTAAACCCAGGGGTTAGAGGTTGCTGTGAGCTGTGACACCATGGCACTTTATTGAGGAAAACATAGTGAGACTCTATCTCAAAAAAAAAAAAAAAGCCAGGTGTTGTGGTAGGCGCTTGTACTCCCAGCTACTTGGGAGACTGAACCTGAGAGTTTGAGGTTGTTATAAACTATGATACCATGGCACTCTACCCAGGGTGACAGAGTGAGACTCTGTCTCAAAAAAAGAAAGAATAAAACTAGCCAGGCATGATGGCACATGACTATAGTCCCAGCTACTCTGGAGGCTGAGGAAGGAGGATCACTTGAGTCTGGGAGTTTGAGGCTGCAATGAGCTATAAAGACACAACTGCACTCCAGCTAAGGTGGTGGGGCAAGATCTTGTCTCAAAAGAAAAAGCAAATCGGCTCGGTGCCTGTGGCTCAACGGGCTAAGGCGCCAGCCACGTACACCTGAGCTGGTGGGTTCGAATCCAGCCCCCAGACCCGCCAAGCAACAATGACAGCTGCAACCAAAAAATGGCCGGGCGCTGTGGCGGGCGCCTGTAGTCCCAGCTACTTGGGAGGCAGAGGCAAGAGACTTGCTTGAGCCCAGGAATTGGAGGTTGCTGTGAGCTGTGATGCCACAGCACTCTATCCAGGGTGATAGCTTGAGGCTCTGTCTCAAAAAAAAAA
>CAUYON010102397.1:0-18428 GCA_963573935.1 Arctocebus calabarensis | reverse complement strand
TTCCTCCTAATGTAGATGAAGACATTCTCACCAAATATTTTGAAATTTAGTAGGTTTTTTTTTTTTGCTATTTTAATTTTCCTTTTTAAAACAATTAGGTGGATATTTAGTATATTTTCTTTCTTTCTTTTTTTTTTTTTTTTTTATACAGAGCCACAAGCTGTGGCCCTGGATAGAATGCTGTGGCATCACAGCTCACAGCAACCTCCAATTCCTGGGCTCAAGCAAGTCTCCTGCCTCTGCCTCCCAAGTAGCTGGGATTACAGGTGCCCAACACAATGCCCGGCTATATATTTTATTTTAAAAATAATGTGCCCTACTTGTATTTTCTTTATTTTGGGTGGCCATTGTTTTCTTTTTTTTTTTTTTTTTTTTTTTTTTTTTTGAGACAGAGCCTCAAGCTGTGGCCCTGGATAGAGTGCTGTGGCATCACAGCTCACAGCAACCTCCAATTCCTGGGCTCAGGCGAGTCTCCTGCCTCTGCCTCCCAAGTAGCTGGGACTACAGGCGCCCGCCACAACGCCCGGCTATTTTTGTTTGGGTTGCAGCCGTCATTGTTGTTTGGCAGGCCCAGCCTGGACTCGAACCCGCTAGCTCAGGTTTACATGGCTGGCGCCTTAGCCCGCTGAGCCACAGGCGCCGAGCCAGTTGTCTATTTTTAATTGCACAAGAGTCTCATGGCCACCCTGTATAATACTGTCATCCTATGTTTATCTTCTTATAAATTACTCAAGTTGCAGGAGTTTCATCAACTGAAACTTTTTAACTGGTCTAAGAAACTACTCAGAACAATTAAAATTCTTTCTCATTACCTCTTTGTTCTAGAGCCTTCATACCCTATTAGTGTGAACTAAATACTAATCCAATAAATGTGAATTTATGGACGTTTATATTTAATTGAATCACCTCAACTGTTATCATACTTGAGATTTAGCTCAGGTGGTTGGGTCGAGAAACTCATTTCCTGATGTCCTTATGTTGTCAAATGAAAAATTTATCTGTATGCAAGTGAAGTAGAATGTGCAAGATGAAAGACATAAAGATGAGGACAAGACCCACACGCTCTGCCAAGTCCAAGTGCAGGCTGAAAGCAGGTGTCAGATGGCTCTTTGGTATCTAGTCTCCACTTTGCTTATTTTTATACTTTGTTATCTGCAAATACCCACACTAAAGTCCAGTACTTAAGAAATGTACATTGGATTAGGGTACAGAATACTGGTATGGTTTTATTTTGTGCGCAATGATGTTTTTCTACTTCAGTTTAAAGTGTGACTTTTACTGTTTTCTCTTAGAAAACTCAATTTTTTCTTTTCATTGCATATAGATCTATTTTGCTTCAGTTCTTCTGTGAAACATACGTATGCTTATTAGACGTTCCGTACAATATTTTAAAGCTCACGTGTTTCCTTTTTCTGCAAGTAAAAACACAACCCCAGGATTGCTTACTGAGCCTCGGGACTGAGGGATAATGAGGTCTTGTTACGGCATTCAGAAAATATACCTGCAATCGTGTGTTAGAAGCGACAACCAGACCGTTTCTCAGGATGGAGTGCCAGTTTTCAATGTGAGAGCCACTACAAAAACAGAAGAGAAGGAAAAAGCAAAACCAGAAAATCAATGATCTTTTAACGTGGTCTCCATAAGAAGTTTTGAGTTTCCAAGTCAGGCATTGCATAATTGAGACTATTGAACATAAACGACCAAGTACTAACAAAGAATGTTTTCTTCCCCACACACTGCTGGAAAATTGGTGGAGCATATCCCCATTAACGTGAAGCGGGATTAACTCACTGAAATGCAAAGGTGCTTCCAAAGAGTTTTTTAGCAGCTCTAAAATTGGATTCTTTGGCTGGTGGACTGCTGAGAAGAAGGAACTGGTGTGGAGTGTGCATGAACTTCAATTGCTGCCATTTAAAATAATGACAAACAAAAACACGTCAAACTTAACATATAAACAGGCTGATGACAATTTCAAATTTTACTGGCTTAAGAATTATCCAGTTTCAGATCACAATGATTTTATGCTAATCATCCTAATAGGGTAATTCATATTTTTTTAAAAAGTCCTGCATAAATCGTAAGTCACATGGAATTACAAATATAAAAGATTATCCTTTAAGCTATTAGGAAAGGAATAAGAAACAGACAATCCAGAGTCATTTATCTTTAGTTTTGGAATATAGCGCATAATCATGTTCAAGCAGATCTGTCTTCTTAATAACATTTATTTTTTAAGACTTTCTATTATTGAATTCCCAAAGTATACACTAGCAAGTCAACTGGGGAAATATTCTGGAGTTTGCAAAGCATAAAAGTTTACAGTTTTGAAACTGCAAAAATTATTATTATGCTTTATTTGCATGTATTTGTAAAACTGGAAATGGCCTACATTCAAATAGTTGGTCACAGAAAGAGATTAAAGCAGAATTATATGGATTACTAGCTCGACAAATTTTTCGAATTGTTTCCCTTTTACTTAGGAATACAGTTGCACAGAAATATAGTACATAAAAATGTTCACGTTTAATAGATTCACAAAGAAAAGAAAAGAGATTTTAGGTATCACTCTAAGGTGCCAATCAGAAGTAAAATCAGTCTATTAGCTTTTTTAAATAAAAAAAATTAAAACTTATAAGGATGACAATAACTAAGGTATCTGGAGGCAGTATCTTCTCAGATTAAAAAAAAATGAAAAAGTGATAACACGAAATTGACAATGATTAAAAAGTACATTAATTTTCTGCTGGTCAATCTCTAGGCAATATCTTCTATTACTTGTGGAATAGCTAAATGATCTTATATTGCTTTTTTTATGTATTTAAAAGGTCAGGCCAGCAGCTGGACGTGAATTTGATATTTTAGGTTTGTACCTGCTGCACAAATGGCAATTTCAAGCTAAAGAATTATTTTATTTTATTTTATTTATTTATTTTTTTTGCAGTATTTGACTGGAGCTGGGTTTGAACCCACCACCTCCAGAATATGGGGCTGGCGCCCTACTCCTTGAGCCATAGGCGCTGCCTTTAAAATTAGACTTAACCTGGGTCTACTTCAATTCTTAGAACGGCTGCCTTAAAAATTACAGGGGTCAGTTCTCCCAACGAATAGAGGTACTCCTCCCATTTCTGTACGCATATGTGAAAAAACAACTTACCCTATTAACTGGCAGTTTCACAATATGTGACCTATTACTTGATATAACCCTGAAATTAAAATGATTCATCAGTCACAAATATATACCAAGTATATTTTAAAATGTTCACCTAAGTTGGCAAGCAACTGAAATTTATTTGTATGTGACATAAAATAAACATGGTAATAATTTTATTTAATTATGTAATTTTCGTTTGTTTTCTGAAACAATCTAAAGACTTTATGTAACAACAACAACAAAAAAGCTAACATTTTAATCTAAGAAAATATACTGGAAAGTAGCTCCATAAAACCTAAAAGATACACTTTTCAATAAGCACAGGCCCAAATATAAGCAAAATGAACATTTATGAATATACTTTTGAATAATGATAATCTAAATATGAACATCAGCGGTTGACTGATAAATTTGCTTTCTTCCCCCTCTCTCTACTTAAATTAAGAACGAGCTCTTCGGGAGACTCTTTTTCTTTAACATGTGAGGCTCTCTTTAAGCTCACGTATGCAATGATTTCTATACAAAATTCAACATATTTAGACACTATTAGTTGACAAAAAGTAAATTTGGGTATATAAAAGAAGGGACTGTTTTATGCTTTTCAATGAATAAAATAACCAGCAGGGAAAAGTGCAGAACATTTTCGTCACTCTCCTTTCCCTGAAGGTAGTGGCTAACATACTGCAGGGAATAATCGCAAATGTTTAAAAGTTAATGGCCAGACTGACTTCAAGGAGAGAAAGAAAGCAATTACATAGGTGAGATTTTTACCTCCTATTTGAATATGACAATGAGAACATTTAAAAGGGTAGAATGGAAATTATGTGTTATTCTATTTAATGTGTCGGAATTTTAATAACCCAAATCACGAAAGATTCAAAGAGGAAGCCTTCTAAACCTAATTTTTGTCATAGTCTTGGTAGACTAAATTAAACATGTATTATAGCCGTTGGACAAAGTTAAGGTTTGACAGCAGAGTAAAGACTCTTTATTAAACAATCTTCTGCCCCCCTTAATAAACTTTTAAAACTTCCTGGTTGTAGCATGGAATAATTGCTCATCCAGACTAATCTCTTATAACCCTTAAATCCTACACTTTTAAGCTTTCAAAATGGTATCAGAGACATGTCCACAAAACCCTGGTAAATTATGCTGGAGTAGATACTATTTACTTCATTTTGCAAGTAAGAAAATAAAAGGGCAAATTAAATTATTTGAAGTTGGAGAAGCAAATTATCTGAACTGGGCCTCATAGCAAGGTGAGTTATCAAGCCACCTCTCCAGTTTGCAGTCCAGCCTTCTTTCCAGACCCCCTGCGGGACTAATGCTGCCTCACCAGGTTCTTTCTGAAACAATGTATCTTCTGCAGCGATCAATCAAAGGGTTATCAACTTTATACTGTCCTTGTTAAAGGAGCAAAATACACAAAGGGTACTTTCAGTTAGAAAGATTTTCAATCACAAGGGTTGAAAGATAGTGAGTTCTATCACTTAGTCCTCATCCACTAGACAATTAAGGGAACCAAAATGCCTTTACTGTGTAATTTAATCACATCTTTTACAACTATAGGCAAACTGCAGTCAAACACATTATATATATACATCCCTGTTAGTGCATATGACAGCATTTTCTTCCCTTTTTGATGTACAAGTTTTAATTACAGTGAGAGTCACTAAGGACTCTTGGGTTGTAAAATCACCGTCTCATAGGCTTGTAGAAATATGTAGCATTGCAGGGCTTGCAAAATAGGATTTTTTTTTCCTTTCTTTCTTAAAGCAAGCAATAAAAAAAAATGCTGTTTTCATTAAGAAGAAAACTAAAATTTTATACCATTGCAGTAGGGGATGAGCAAGAGGGTCCTGTTTATCCATCTGCTTCTTGATTTCCAGATATGGTGCCTGGAAAAAAAGTCATTATAATCCTTGATTTTCTTAAACTATTCATCTTTTCCTTTTTTACAAAAGGAATATTAGGCTGAACGATATGCCTAATCTAGTTAACCTTGAGAACTGTTGACTTCCATGGCAACAGCAATAATTACCCTAGTCCTGGAAACTGTGAAGCTCCACTCAAACACCATGCTGAGATACTTGACCTTTAGCCCAGCTTCCATTTCTCTCAGGTCCTGTCCTTAAGGATGACCCCCCAGAGCCCCTGGTGAGTCTCTTCATTTTCACAAATTCCCCTACTCCCTCCTTTCTTTCCCCACTTTTTCACTTCCTCATATGACTTTCAGTTTCCTGTCTTTCTGCCTTTAAAATCCTTGGTTACTTTTGTCTTTGCTGGAGCTGAGCTCAGATGATATTGGAGCTGTCTCTTCCCTCCTGCAGTTCCCTGCATAGAAATCTGTCTTGTCACCTTTAAAAAGTGCCTTGTAAAGTGTCTCTTTCACATGACCATTTTTTGAGGGGTAGGGGGAGCGGGGAAGAGGGCCTCCCTTTGGTGCCCAGGGTGGAGTGTAGTGGTGTCATCATAGCTCACGGCAACCTCAAACTCCTGGGCTCACATGATTCTCCTGCCTTCCTTCTTCTGAGTAGCTGGGACTATGGGTTTGAGCCACCATACCTGGCTAATTACTCTATATTTTGCGAAGACAGGGCTCTTATTCTTGCTCAGGCTGGTCTCGAACTCCTGACCTTAAGTGATCCTCCTGCCTCAGCCTCTCGGAGTGCTAGTGCTAGTATTACAGGCCATTTTTATTTAACTAATAAAACCTGTGATAGCTATTACTCATGCTGCTCATATCTGAGGGTACATAGAAAATTGGCAACAATTTACATAAAAAGAACCCATCTCTCAAAAGTATTTAATGGAATTTACCCAGATAATTAACCATTCCATAGGACAAAGAATAATCTCTCTGTGACAATTCAGGGCCATGTCTAGGGTAGTACATTCTAGAAAACAGGACAGTGTAATGTTGTATTTATTCAGAGAGGTTTAAAGAATTTGATGCAATGCAATCTGACAGCATCCTTATGAAGTCAATTGTCAGAGGGTGCAGTGTTACTATTTCCACCTCAGCAGTGAAGGCACTGAGGCACTAAGCAATTCAGCAACTTGCCCAAGGTCACAGGCCACTTTCATTGACGACCAGTTACACAATTTTGGCCTCTAACTTCCTGGGCTGACAACCGTCTACATGCCTCCTATTAAAATAGCTTACACATGACCCAGAATAAAGGAAGCAATTTTTGGCAGAGAGCTGATTCCACAGTCAGAGTTGATAGCTATTTTTAAATCCAAGAACAATCAGGGTCTAGAGTATAGTATAAATACCCTATACCAAAGTCTTTTTCATGTCTAAAACTGTTTATTTAACTTTGTGTAAGATAATGCTTTAGGTCCTTTTTTCTTCTGAAATGGAAATGCATTTTATTATTTTCTTTTCCTATACAAATAATGAATGCTTGTTTGAAAAAGAATACAAATAATACAGAAAGGCATGGGCACAGAAATACAAATGGAAGAGACGGTGGTTTTTAAGCAAATAGTGACCCTTGTGAATTAAAAGATCTCTTATTTACCATCTGTCTGACACACACTATTTGTTGAATGAATGAATATCTGACTACATGAATAAATAATGATCCAAAGAATGAAAAATCAAAATGGGAAACTGTAAAAATGAACTTTCTGAATGCTGTCTTCAAAGAGAGGAGATGCGGCTAGGAGGGGAGGGTGGGAACGGAGTGGGGTATAAGCTTAGTGGGCCTTGGGACAGGAGGATTCACCCCTCTTTGCCTTCCCCAGGGAAAATAAGTGACCCAGGGTAAAAGTCATTATAAGCCTATAAGGCTCTCTGGGCGCTCCCAGTCCTTCAAACTATTATATCTAAGCTGTACACATAATGTGTTTTGCTGTCAGTTTGGGATTATTAATTTCTACTTACAATGATGAGTTTTAAACCTCTCTCCAGTTCTTTGGCAGTGGAAAGGCCTCAATAATTCAACAGCAAGTACTTTTCCAAGTACTGGACTATAGCCCAGGATTGTGTCAGATTTTTATAACAAACCCTGATCCTTATTCATCAAACTTTTCCACCATAGCCTCCCTAGTCACCAAAACCATATACTCATACTCTCAGGGTGCCTGGCATCTTCCAAAGTGGTCTTGAGATTCTGTGCTATATCTGAAATGTTTATGCAAAATTTTGATTTTAGAGAAGAATTATATTTTGATTTGAAACCATGTTTTGAAATTGCTACTATCAATTAAAATTGACATTCTAAGAAGATGGTGGCATTTAAACCTTTCCCTTAAAATACCCGGACGTACCCAAATGTACCAAGGCTCTTGCCTGAGTTTGAGAGCACAGTATTAGGATTATAATCATGTACTTACTGTCCCAAAGTCACAATATCAGCAATGCTTATATACTGTTGTAATTTAACACATCCTAATAAAGCAAAATTCTTGAAATGACTTTAATTATACCCTATGCAATAAAAAAGTCTACATTTTGCCACATGGCTAAAACTCTAATAAGACATGTAAAAAATATTTGGTACAAGAACAGAAGATCATATGCTTACTTGTGTCATTTCTCTGATAGAAGTTATGCTATCCAGTGCTTTCATCACGCGATCATAGTTCTTTTTCTGTTTAATGGGAAAAAAATTAAAAATCAGTATTCCCTTCTAAGGCTTTCCAAGTCTATATATCACCAGGAAAACATAGTATTTCTGAATGCCAATTTTTCCTCGGGGTCAATTGAAAAGCAGTAACTATTTTGTGTAAATAAAAGGGAAGACTCTAATAAGATGGCTCAAGGACATAGGATTGATAACTTGAGTCAGAAGGAAGAAAAGTAGACAATGCCACCCATCCTTATATAAGCACACAAAATCACATTCAGTCTATAGGGCAAACATCTAGAAATCAGAAAAGATTGTGGACTCCTGATTCAAGATTTTGCTCCTAAAACATTAAGCCATAAAGAACAAAGAAAGCACAGAATCCTTCCAAATACAAACATCCACTTCAAGTCTCACAATTGCTTTTATTTTCCCTTGATTAGGGTATGGCTGACAGTGTGCCAGCGACAACATACGCTCGTCCAACTGATAATTCACTTTTCAGCTTGATGTAAATATGTGCACTGTTACCATTTAAGAAGTAAGGGAAGTTATTCCAAGGAAATTGTATATAATCACTTCTATAAAATTATTTCAAAATAGTAATAGAAACCCAGCGATTTTAGGTCTTCCGCAATTTGAAAATTTTGTTATTTCGGAAGGATTTTGCTTCATCTTCATGAATATTTATAAAATTGTTTTCCTAAGAAATTCTGGTTCATTAATAATATGACTTCAACTTTCACTAAACTTCAGACAGCTGGGAAGGGAGAGGAGAAAACGAAAAAAGGGAGGGTTGAAGTGAAAGTACAAAAGAAACAAAAAGGAAAAACTTGTCCTGTGATCTTTAAAATTAAGTTGTCTAAGTCAGAAACCGCCAAAAATGTACAATAAAATTAAAATAACCACAATAAAAACAGATATTGTTGATGAGAACTGAGATGTGGACCAAAGAAAGCCCATGGGATCGAAGTCGCAAAGTCGCAGTTCCTGTTAGAGAAGGCTTTGTGACTGGTGCACCGGGGTCGCCACTTACCCTGGGGTTGAAGGCCAGCATCTGAGGGTCGTTGGGATCCACCACGGAGGGATATGGCTCGAAAATGACAACCTTTCTAGGAGATTCCAGCGCAGACCTACACATGGACACTAGCAGATCTACCACCTGCAAACCCACACACAAGACGGTTACCAGCTGTCATCGTCCTCCTCCTCATGGTCGCACAACATTACTTAGGAAGCCGGAGGACAGCGACTTCTCCCAGATCTGCGATTCATGACTTCAGACCAAGTTTGAGCCAACTGACAGCTAGTTCAAAATAAATACGTGCTGCCACTAATTGCTCGCATTCCAATACCTCTTTGTCATTAGCACATGTTATTTGCTAGCTTTGTTCTGAGACATATAGTCAAACGAGAAACAAAACCAACAGGTCTCACGCTGGTATGTTTACAGTCTAATGGGGAAGGTACATAATATAAAGCCAGTTATTCAAATGTACGCTTCAATTAAAATTCCTCGTACTGTTCAGTGCTGAAGCAGTCATGAAGGAATAATGCAGAAGGGGGTGCTATTTTAGAGTGGCTAGGGAAGATGGTGATGTCTGAACACAGACCTAAATGAGGTGAGGGTCAGAGGCAGGCAACTATCTGGGGAGAAAATGTTCCTGGTGAAGGAAGCCACACATGCAGAAAAAGAATCGGGCGCGCTCCTAAGAATAGCAAATTGCCTGACATCATCCTGCTTCTTCCTCCTTCCACAGTCAGAAGCCGTTAATGACTTTTAATATGCTAAATACAATAGCTTTAATCCTATGTTATCCCGTGATCCCTCTGTACAATTTACCAAGCGGCAGTTCTATACAGCAATTAAGAGTCTGGTTTCTCTCCCCAGTTCTCAAAACAATATATATCCGGCAATGGAATCAAGAAAACGGATAGTGTCCAAATGGAGGGAGTTCACTTGAACGGACATATTTACAGTGTAAATACAAGTGACTTAAGGCTGCAATATATATACACATATATTATACAGATGTACACACATATATAGATGTATGTTTGTAAGGAAAGGTAAAGTTTTTTTTTTGGTTGGGGTTGGGTTTGAACCCGCCACCTCTGGCATATGGAGCTGGCACCCTACTCCTTTGAGACACAGGCGCCACCCATGGGGAAAGTTTTTGAAAAGGAAATTTAAAAAAAGGCACAGTAAAAGTGGAACAGTTTCTGATTCTCCTGCTTTTATGAGAGGGACACTGTAACCTAGTGACAACACGGCTTACTTTATTGTGTGTGTGTTCACCAAACACATCCACCCAGTCACAGGACTCAAAATTTCCAATGACCTCGACTCAGCACCTGTGGCTCAAGGGGCTAAGGCGCCAGCCACATACACCTGAGCTGGCGGGTCCGAATCCAGCTCGAGCCCGCCAAACAATGACGGATGCAACCAAAAAAAATGCCCGGGCATTGTGGTGGGCACCTGTAGACCCAGCTACTTGGGAGGCAGAGGCAGAAGACTCACTTGAGCCCAGGAACTGGAGGTTGCTGTGAGCTGTGATGCCACAGCACTCTCTCTAGGGTGATGACAGCTTGAGGCTCTGTCTCAAAAAAAAAAAAAAAATTTCCAATGACCTGAAATAATTAATTAGCAACCCTGAGCCACAGAAGATAACATGCTCCAAGTATAGAGACGTACACATTCAGAAAAACATTAGAACTGGAACAGCTAATGTTTCTGACACACTATTCCATACATACGTGTGTGTACATCTATGCGGATAAATGCAGTAAGTTAGATTCCAAGCAACAGATAAAATGAGGACATAACAGAACTCTGTTTTCTTTTCCTTTCCTCTACTTAAATTCCTTCTACCACAATGAAATGCACCTTAACCCAGATATAAATTGTTTTCAGCATGATCTGGTCCCCTAAGGAAATAACTCCCCAGACAAGAATTTCTGAGAAAGAAAAATCAGTTCAACAGTCATTTTTGACACTTGTGTGTGTGTGTGTGTGTGGGGGGGGGTGGTGGTGGTGGTGGTGGTGTATGCATTGATATACTCTTATTAAAAGAAAACTTTTTAAAATTATGTTACAGTATGTCATTGAAGTATCAAATAGAAAAGAAACATTTCCATCTCCATCTGAATGAGGTCTTAGGACCAGCTTTACCATAGCTTTACACTAGTGAAGAGACAGGTGGACCTTCTCCACCTTCCCCTCCCCTCTATTACATGCCATAGACCAGGGGTCCTTAAACTACGGCCCGCGGGCCACATGCGGCAGTGTGAATTATATTTGGTCCTGTTTTGTTTTTTACTTCAAAATAAGATATGTGCAGTGTGCATAGGAATTTGTTCATAGTTTTCTTTTTAAACCATAGTCTGGCCTTCCAGGGGTCTGAGGGACAGTGAACTGGCCTCTTGTTTAAAAAGTTTGAGGACACCTGCCATAGACTAAAGGCAGTAGAGCCCAACATGGAAAAGATTCAATTCCCTTAGTCACCAGATAGAAAGTGGCCTATCAGACATGCTAATTGGACAGTGTGTAAGTGGTTAATAAAATTCTATCCCATTGAGACACTACGATTTTATAGTTATCTGTTACAGAAGCTTATATTAGTGGGTTTTTTTGAGATAGTCTCACTGTGTTGTCCTCAGTAGAGTGACATGGCATCATGGCTCATAGCAACCACAAATTCTTGGGTTTAAGTGATCCTCCTGCCTCAGCCTCCCAAGTAGCTAGGACTATAGGCGCCTGTCACAACACCTAGCTATTTCTAGAAATGGGGGTCTTGCTCTAGCTCAGGCAATCCATCCGCCTGAGCCTCCCAGAGTGCTGGGATTACAGGTGTGAGCCACCACGCCAGACCTGACATTAGAGTTTTTAATGAAGAAAAAGTTTATTGGCACCCACAGATCAGTGGTTAGGGCGCTGGCCACATGTACTGAGGCAGGTGGGTTCAAACTCGGCCCAGGCCTGCTAAATAATAATGACAACTGCGGTAAAAAAATAGCCAGGAGTTGTGGCGGGCTCCTGTAGTCCCAGCTACTTGGGAGGCTGAGGCAAGAGAAATCGCCTGAGCCCAAGAGTTGAGAGTTGCTGAGATGCTAAGGCACTCTATTGAGGTGGCATAGTGAGACTGTGTCTCAAAAAAAAAGAAAAAATGTATGCAATACTATTTGGATTTGTATTCAATACACAAATCTCAATTTTTCTAACTATTTCATGAGGTACAACATCCACTTTAAAAAGTAAATGGAAGGGCGGTGCCTCTGGCTCAAAGGAGTAGGGCGCTGGCCCCATATGCTGGAGGTGGCGGATTCAAACCCAGCCCCGGCCAAAAACCGAAAAAAAAAAAAAGAAAAATAGAAAAATAAAAAAATAAAAAGTAAAAGATAACAGGTAGCTATGATTAACCCAAACAATTTATTTCCCCATTTCCAGTAATTAAATATTAAATATTCTAAATAGTACACCTTAGCATATATGATAAGTACTACACACAAGTGACACACATTTATTCTTTTTAGACTGAGTAATATGATTGAAAAAACAATTTGGGGATGACTAAGATACTTAAGGCAGGAATGCAAAGAAATACTAACTTCAAGCAAGTACTTGTACTATATACAAGCGAAGATAAAAGTTCTGTGAGTTTACTCAATCAGGTGCATTGATTGAGGACATTATGTTACATCCAATTCAACTGGTAGAGCAACCCCTTCCCCCTCCTCCCACTTTCAAGTATGAAAGGCCTCTCAGAACTCTGCTAATGAGATAAATTCAATCATTAGTATTTTACTAATAAGAAGTCCACATGGGTGAAAAAAGCACCTGCAGGGGTAGCCAACCAATACACAATGCAGTATGAAAGGTGGGTTCAGAATTGTAAACCAGTAGTTGTCAAACAATGCATAGTAATCTTTCAAAAAATCTTACACGTGAGCACAATAAATAAACAAACAAAATGGAACTGTTCTGGTTAAGGCAATATTTGGATGACTGGAATGGTGGCGGCTCAAACCGTAGGACAGTCACCCCAATCGCGGCTCCTGCACTGGTCCTGAGCAGTGTCACTGCAGCCCCCAGAACTCCACCTAAAATTCAGGGGTCAACTGAGGCCATAAAACGAATGAGGCAGAGTTTTCTTCTGTTTAGAAAAAGGAGTAGTCTCCTTATAATCTTTAGGATTGTGACCAGAATATAGGGGAATTTGGTTTAAAAATATAAAGTAGTGAAAAGTATATTGTCTTTGGAGAAGAATCACTGAGTTCTCTGATCTTTAGAGCTGAATCACTAAATTAAGTTGACCAAACATTTGTGCTCTATAACTATCATTATACATGTATAGCTTAATATTTATTTTTATTTAAGAACCATTATTTTTAGAGATGTAACTATTACAAGGAAAAAAGGCCACCAATTATTTGCTAATCTTTCTTTTAATCAATAATTTATTTCTACCTTTAAATTTCGTTGCTTGAGGCTCGGCGCCTGTGGCTCAGTGGGCTAAGACGCCAGCCACGTACACCTGAGCTGGCGGGTTCGAATCCAGCCCCGGCCGCCAAACAACCATGACTCAGGCTGCAACCACAAAAAAAAAATGGCCAGGCCTTGTGGCGGGCGCCTGTAGTCCCAGCTACTTGGGAGGCGGAGGCAGGAGACTCGCTTGAGCCCAGGAACTGGAGGTTGCTGTGAGCTGTGATGCCACAGCGCTCTACCCAGGGTGACAGCTTGAGGCTCTGTCTCAAAAAAAAAAAAAAAAAAAAATTTCGTTGCTTGAAAAGAAATTTATACCCAGTAAAATCCCCAAATTGTAAGTTTATTACTTGAAGAAATTTAAAGATATATGCAAATACATACATACATACATACTTGTAAATATACAGGTATGTGTATTCACATGCCTCTGTCACCCTTTGTAAGATATTACTTATTTGTACCTAGCTATAAACAGTACATATATTAATGTCTTTTTTTGCTTTTAACACTATTACTTTCAAAGGATGAAAAGAAAAAGAGTCTTCACGTAATCCTCTAAGAATATATTAGTTATTTTCTTAGTTTTTGGGATTCTTAGTGCCATAAATACACAAATTTGTCATGTTATGGGTAGGAGTAATATCAAGGTATACTTTTTAAATTTTATATTTAGTCATGGAATTTTTTTCCCATATCACATAAGACTAATTTTCGACTGTTGGTATTATTTCTATTTATAATCAAATTATATAAAAAATATTGGCCTTCATATATCATCAGGTAAATGAATCACAGGGTAGTCAGTGAGATAATGAAGTTCAGGCGCATGTAAATTCATAAGGTCTAGGCTGTCATCTATCTTAATGAACTCCTGAACCTTCCTCGGGTGTAAAACCTATCACACAGCACATATTCCGTACTCGTTGAAAGAATGACAGTATGTCTGTGGCACGGCCATTCTTCCTGTCCGTCTTTCTGAATTTTATAAACAAGACTGGCAATTCCTTTTACACATAGCTTCCTGTTGACATTTTCTTACGCGCCTTCACGGACTCTTACGTCCATTTTTATGAATTTGCATCTTTTCCTCTATTAAATCTGGTACGCTCTTTTACTTTTTCCTCCGCGTTTTGAGTTTGTATATAATTATGACTGTGAAATTCTTTCATGCTTTAGTGTTCCCTGTTGTTTCAAGTAAAAAACAAAGTAACGGTGTTTACAGGAAACTGTTGCTGTTTCCCTTTATGATTTATAAACTGCATAAATGCAAACAGCTAATGCACTGTGCACACTGGGTCTTACTGTCCTCTAGTCTGCATTCAATAAGCTGCCAATGACATTTGTTTTTGCGTGCAAATTTAAGAATAAATTCTGAAATTCCAGTAACAATTAGTAAGGTAAAGAGCTGAACTGATGTCCCACCCCTTACAGATTATTTGTTCCCACCTATAGTTCTTTAGTAGGTATGGTGCCTACTTAAACATACAGGGTGGACACAAAGCTCGTGGGCAATTTACTATGTAAACTATTTTAAACTACACACGAACTTTATGTCCACCCTGTGTATTGAATTTGTTTATAGCTCAATCCATAGAGAACGGTTTAGCTGCCGTTCTACTTTTTTTGCCAATACTGTATTGTGTTAAAATATTGTACCATTCCACGTGCTTCCAGATACGGTTGGCATAGCCCCTCTTAGTTAACATTCATTAACCTTTTAAGAAGTTTTCTCCACTTTTTTCTTATGGATGAATTAATAGTTCGGTCAGGCTCCCTAAGTGAAAAAACACTGCAATGTTGATAGAATTACTTTTCTTCCAATCTCATACACATTGCTACTGTAAAATTGAATGCTATTTTTTTTTTTATTATATGCTCTGCCTATTATGTTTCACCTATGTTTTAAAAATAAATTGGCTCCCATTTTATGGTAGTATGCCTTTACAAATAAATTTTATATAAAGCACGTAGAAGGGTTTCAGTAACTCAACTTCACCATGTAAGACAGAATTACATTTCTTTTTCATACAGGAGAAGTTGGTTTAATTTCTCCCCTTGACAATTGCAAAATGGCAAAACACACATTAAATGAGGAGAGAAAATCTAGTTAAAATCTAAAAAAAAAAAAAAATCTAATGCTCACTTTCCTTTTAGTAAAAAGCTACCAAAAATTTTCCCCAAAGAACAGCAGGATAAAGTTAACGAATGGACTGGAATAAATTTTTCAAATCAAAATGTGAAATAATGAAGTGTCACATATGACTACCTGAGCGCCAGTTGCTATTTCATCAGCAGCTTCATTCATTACTCCCAGGGTTTGGAAGGCAAACACACACAGCTCCCGTTCACACACAGTAGGCTGCAAAAGACAGAGGAATCAATTACAACACCCTTTCCTTCGCGCCATTCCTAAATTTAATTTATAACATTCCACATAACATATAGAAAATGCAAAGTTTTAGATATTTTATAAAAAAGGAAATCATATGACTTTATTTCATAAAGAATAAATTCTTAAATTCTGGGAACAGTAAGCGTCAGAAATGACCCATTTCAGTTAGTTTCAGGCACTTGCACTCAAAACAGTTTAGCAACAGATGAAAATATCATTGAATAGAAAATCTGTCTCTCCCGCTTAATATACATTTGCACATGAGCTGCATTTAAAATAAAATACCAAAGCTGGTGATATAGTAAGACTAAATACAAAAACGGTATGAATCAAATGTATGAAGGAGAATTCCACCTTTTCCCAGGAAATTTCCTTTGGAGGAAAAAAAGCGTGATTCTGCTTACTTGCTACCCATCTCTTGAAAGATTAGTTTGGTTGCAAAGACTTTTGACTTCAATAACCTCCTGAAGTCAATAGCACTGAAATATACACTCTGCAATTACTTTGGAAGAGCTCACATCTTTCAAATCTAATACAGAGTCATCCTTTTGATTTATCTTATCTCCCGAGTTACAATGCATTAGATAGCTGATGACGCCTAACACGAGATCCACAGTGCCTCTGTACAGCGGACAAACACATTCATAAGTGCCACTACTCCGACACTATCTTCTTTCCGAGGACAACTTGGTCTACTGGTCAACCAGTAGGAAAGTATAGCCTCACTCTGAACACCTTTCATATTCAAAATGAGGCCATATGTGTGGCTTTATAGATAGAAAAGTCTGGCCAATCACAGAGATTTCTAGTTTGGGCCAAAAAGAATTTTTAGAAAAAAAAGGAATTGATAATTTTCCTTTGTTAGTCTTAAAAGTGTAGTTTGATTCCATTTTCAGGAACTTCAGAACCATGAGAAGTGGGAAAAGTTCTTTATCCAGACTTGTGGCTATGTAAATTCGGATGTGCATTGAGCAGAGTGTTCAATTTCTACTACTCTTGACACTTCAGTGTTAACCTTCTTCCATTATTTGTGTATATCTATGTGCGTACACATCTCACCCTCAATTTCCCTTGGGAATATTAAATTGCTTCGTTTGTTCACTTTCTGGGGCTGAGAGTGTGGCATGATCTGAAATAAGAGTAGCAATCATTTACTGTGTATCTACTATAGTATCAAATGCTATATTAGTGTTTGAATACAATGAAAACTGTACAAAAACAAAAATCCAGGCAGAAGATAAGCCTTGAATATCATAAAGAGCTCTAGGAATTTATTCATGACCAGTTACCCAAAGTACACTGAGGAAATAAATAGTGACACAGAAGGCATTTTGTTTTTAGTAACACTCTTATCGAACAACCATCACCTTTATGAGACTAAAATCTATCAATCTCAAAGCTAAATAAAAGGATATGGCTCATTTAGTAAAATGAGGTGTGATTAATTTTCTTTTCTTTCTTCTTTTTTTTTTTTGACCAGCATTGACTTGGTTTATTTCATATAACCAAACAATTCATCAATGTCTATGCATTGTTATAAATGGTAACAAATTGCAGAATATATTTACTGGTGATGCAAATAGTTTGAATTTAGGAGGTCTGATTTCTTAGATTAGTTTTAAAGTGGTATAGACTATCATATAATTTCATGCCACTAAAGAAATCCCATTAAGGGTTTGTAATAGTGAGAGTGAATTATACAACTGTAACATCTGTACTCCTAAAACGCGTAATATCACAAACACAATTACAGCTTGTTTCTTATGCATATGCAAATCCAGGGGGGTGTACCTGTTCATAGGGTGGCTCTCCTGCAGGCGATGATCAGTGGAGCCAGGCTGCTTTTATCCTGTGGCTCCACTATCACCCAAAGCCTTTTATCTTCTATAGGCATTTGAACCTTGAATAACCAATCACGTTTACTTTGTGATCATCTAACATGTATGTATCTACATTTGCACGTATGTGTGTGCACAGGTATGTGTACACACATATTCTGGGAAACATAACCCGAGATACCACTTTCCTGGTACCAAATTGTTAAACAAGGGAGGTAAAATGAAATAAAATACTTCACCACGCTAGATTGAAAGGTTAGTATTAAAAACGCTGAATAGAGAAAACATTTCACAGATGAAGCAATACAAGTCCTCTCCCCCATTGCTATCGGCACACTGCGTCGACAATCCCAGGTATTCCTGTACTCTGTTTCAGAGGATTTTTAGCCATTTCACCCACTCTGCCCTATTCTCTACTTTGGGTAGCAAGGAAATTTCAGTGCTTCCTGTAATGTTTTCTTCTGCATTTCTGTCTCTTCCCTTCAGGCCTGTTTATACGCAAACCTCTACAGCTCCAAATCCATCACATGGACTTGCCAACAGACATGTTATTTTAAATAATAAAACCTCCATTCCTAAGATAAACATAAAATAATTTTTTTTTATTACGTGTTTTTAAACAAGGGTTAAAAAGTAACCCTGCTTCCTACACCGAAACATCTAAGGCTGATTTCTAGGAATATCCTGTTACTAGGCAGAAATCAGGAATGCCAGAAACTTGGAAACAAAACCCGAAACATGTTGCTATCATACTGAAAAACATACAAGTGGGCTCAGTGACTGTGGCTCAAAGGACTAAGGCACCAGCCACGTACACCTGAGCTGGCAGGTTCGAATCCAGCCGGGGCCCGCCAAACAACAATGACGGCTGCAACCAAAAAATGGCCGGGTGTTGTGGCGGGCACCTGTAGTCCCAGCTACTTGGGAGGCAGAGGCAGGAGACTCGCTTGAGCCCAGGAATTGGAGGTTGCTGTGAGCTGTGATG
>CAUYON010102395.1:0-54183 GCA_963573935.1 Arctocebus calabarensis | reverse complement strand
TTCTGAAAGCAACCAGCCGCAAGAAATCTATTAGCTACAAGAGGAAGAATATTAGAATAACTGCAGATCTCTGTGATCAAATCTTTCAAGCTAAAAGAGAATGGGCATCTACTTTTAATCTCCTAAAACAAAAGAACTTTCAACCCAGGATCCTGTACCCAGCTAAACTGAGTTTCATCTACGATGGAGAAATTAAAAACTTCAATGACATCCATTACTTTCTACATCTTAGCATCCACATTTCTGCTACAAGACTAAATACTAAGGCCATTCTTATAAAGAGCACATTATCTTATGTTCCTTTATAATTTTAATAATTTGACAATTTTGTATTTTAAGTATACTACCTATTAATAAATACCTAAGTTGGATATACTATGGTGGTCTTTCAGAAGAACAAGAGCTAAATTTCTGAAAATATGGAATTCTTATATGAAGTTAATTAATTATGCAATGCTGTTCTAATCTTATATCTATGACATTTAGCTTGATAATTTTGTCTTTTAAGAAATGTAGTCATTTTCAAAAAAATATTTACCATTCATATGAAATTATAATGCTGAAATGTGGCTTTGGGGTTGTCTAACTATGAATTTTACTCTAAAGTTGGAATATTACTTATGAACTAAGATTTCAATCTTTCCGATATACTAATTTTTTAAAAAAAATAAGAACAGTTACTTATGTCTTTCAAGGCTTGAAAATTTAAAAATGTCAATATTCACAAAGCAGTTAAGAAGATAAAGTAGAAATTAAGTCTGAGGTATATGTATTGTGAATGCAATGTGTGTGGTGGGAAGGGTTAGAGGTATGCAGTGATAGGGAATGAAAAACAGGAGATTAAGAGGAAAAGAGAATGTATTAAACATTTGACAAACTAATGTATTAAATAGGAGTAGCAATACAATTGCCTACAGGGGCCAGGAGAAATAAATGCCAATGATTAAAAGGCAGGGTTTGCTTCATAAAGCCATTTCAGCTAGGATTCTGACAAAGACACTTATTTATTCAAACCAGGCATGGAACTTTTGAATGAGCTCAAGAAATTCATACTTATGTATATGTATAATTAATATCTGCATTTAATATGATGTATAATGTATAATATATGATATACATATACGTTTTCTTGAAATCTATAATCTTTTCATTTGGTTTAGTTTTTATTTACCCAATTATACACAAAAATTCAAGAAACATTTCAATTAATCTTTTTTTAAATAATTTTATTGAATCATAATTGTGTACATTGGTGCAATCATAGGGCACAATGTGCTTCATATACAATCAGAAATATTTTGATCTGTGACGCCACAGCACTCTACCCAGGGCGATAAAGTGAGACTCTGTCTCTACAAAAAAAAAAAAAAAAAGAAATATTTTGATCGTACTCAATCTTTTAATTCAATATTAAAATAAAATGTCATGATAAATGGCACAAGGTGACTTGAATCTAAATATAATAGATGGTGGTGAGCTCTAGAATGTGCTCAGTGCAAAATGGAAATCTTCAGCTGAACTCCATCCAATTATTTGAAAGATAGTCTCATTTTTTTTAAGAAGAAGTGGAAGAGCCTTATTGACACATACAAATCTTATAATATTCACATGTTGGTAACTATTTCTACTTTATTTATTTATTTATTTATTTTTAGAAATAACATCCTGTCTTGCTTCTGATTTTATTTATTTTTTTATTTTTTTTTAATAAATCATAGTTGCGTACATTAGTACAATCAAGGGGTACAATGTGCTGGTTTCATATACAATCTGAAATGTTTTCATCCAACTGTTTAGCATACCCTTCATGGCATTTTCTTAGTTATTCTATGAAGACATTTGTATTCTACATTTAGTAAATTTCGCCTGTACCCTTCTAAGATGAACCATAGATGTTGCTCCATGAACTACCCTCCCTCCACCCAAACTTCCCCCCTTCCCTCCCTTCCCATATTCTTGTGTTATAGTTGGGTAATAGCCTTCATATGAGACCTTTAAATTAGCTTCAGAGTAGGGCTGCGTACATTGGATACTTTTTCTTCCATTCTTGAGATACTTTGCTAAGAAGAATATGTTCCAGCTCCATCCATGTAAACATGAAAGAGGTAAAGTCTCCATTTTTCTTTAAGGCTGCATAATATTCCACAGTGTACATACACCACAATTTATTAATCCATTCATGGGTCAATGAGCACTTGGGCTTCCTCCATGACTTAGCAATTATTAATTGGGCTGCAATAAACATTCTGGTACAAATGTCTTTGTTGGTTTTTGGTCTTCTGGATATATACCTAGTAAAGGAATTATAGAATCGAATGGCAGGTCTATTTTTAGATCTCTAAGTACTCTCCAAACATCTTTCCAAAAGGAGCATATTAGTTTGCATTCCCACCAGCAATGTAGAAGTGTTCCCTTTTCTCCACATCCACGCCAACATCTCTGGTTTGGGGATTTTGTGATGTGGGCTAATATTACTGGAGTTAGATGATATCTCAAAGTAGTTTTGATTTGCATTTCTCTGATGATTAAGGATGATGAGCATTTTTTCATGTGTCCATAGGCCATGTGCCTTTCTTCTTCAGAGAAGTTTATCTTCAAGTCCCTTGCCCACCCTGAGATGGGATCACATGTTCTTTTCTTGCTAATACATTTGAGTCTCTGTGGATTCTGGTTATTAAACCTTTGTCAGAGACATAACCTGCAAATATCTTCTCCCATTCTGAGGGCTGTCTGCTTGCTTTACTTACTGTGTTCTTGGCTGTGCAGAAGCTTTTTAGTTTGATCAGGTCCCAGTAGTGTATTTTTGATGCTGCCTCAATTGCCCAGGGAGTGCTCCTCATAAAATATTCACTGAGGCCAATTTCTTCGAGTTTTCCCTGCACTTTCTTCTAGTATTTTTATAGTTTCATGTCTTAAGTTTAAATCTTTAATCCAGTCAGAGTCTATCTTTCTTAATGGTGAAAGGTGTGGGTCCAGTTTCAATCTTCTACAAGTTGCCAGCCAGTTCACCCAGGACCATTTGTTAAATAGGGAATCTTTTCCCCACTGAATGTTTTTAATTGGCTTGTCAAAGAAATGGTAAGTAGCTGGGTTTATCTCTTGGTTCTCTATTCTGTTCCATACATCTTGGCTATTCGAGGTTTTATTTGATTCCATATAAAATGAAGTATTATTACTTTGAGATGTTTAAAGTATGACAGTGGAGCTTTAATAGGGATTGCATTAAAGTTATATATTGCTTTGGGTAGTATGGACATTTTAACAATGTTGATTCTTCCCAGCCATGAGCATGGTACGTATTTCCATTTGTTAACATTTTCAGCTATTTCTTTTCTTAGAGTTTCATAGTTCTCTTTATAGAGATCTTTCATGTCCTTTGTTAAGTAAACTCCCAAATATTTCATCTTCTTTGGCAGTACTTGTGAATGGAATAGAGTCCTTGACTGTTTTTTCAGCTTGGCTATTGTTGGTATATATAAAGGCTACAGATTTATGAATGTTGATTTGGTAACCTGAGACACTGCTGTATTCTTTGATCACTTTTAAGAGTTTTGTAGTAGAATCCTTGGTGTTTTCCAGGTATACAATCATATCATCTGCGAAGAGTGAGAGTTTGATCTCTTCTGACCCTATATGGATACCCTTGATTGCCTGCTCTTCCCTAATTGCAATGGTTAAAACTTCCATTACAATGTTAAAGAGCAGTGGGGACAGTGGGCAACCTTGCCTGGTTCCTGATCTGAGTGGAAATGCTTTCAATTTAACTCCATTCAATACAATATTGGCTGTGAGTTTGCTGTAGATGGCCTCTATCGGTTTAAGAAATGTCCCTTTGATGCAGGACAGCGCAACCCTACAACCGCTGCCTTGGCCCTGGTGGTGCTGATGCTGTGGCGGATAGAGGAACCAGCTTGTCGGAAGGGCCGGACACCCGTGTGGAAGACACTGGCGCCTTGCTGTCTCCTTCCGAGTTCTTCTGGCTAGTCCATTTCATGGATGGTGCCTTGCTGTCTCCTCCCCCTCCTGCACATCTGACTGGTCAATATGATGTCAGTTTCCAGGGCCTGGGTCTTCATTGGAAAGCTGGCTGTAACTGATGAAGACCCACGCCCTAAGAAGTTCCAGCAAAACAACTCCCTGGGATTATATAAACCTCTGAGCAGAGAGCTCAGGAGCAGACCTCGGCTGGACCTCAGAGAGGGAACAGGAGAACTTGTTCCCCTCCAACGCAGACCTGGCTAGACCTCTGAGAGGAGCAGGAGAGTTTGTTCCCTTCCTGGGTCCTCTTTGCCTGGAGGTTTGGTTTTTCCTCTACTTGTAAATCTTCTTTCCTATAAATAAATCCTGACTTACCACTACTCTTGTGGTCCATCAATTCCTTCTTCGAATCACCGAGACCAAGAACCTGAAATTCCGGTATCACCTTTCTATGCCAGTTTTCTTAAGTGTTCTGATCATGAAGGGATGCTGGATATTATCAAAAGCTTTATCTGCATCAATGGAGAGAATCATATGGTCTTTGTTTTTTAGTTTGTTTATATGATGAATTATATTTGTAGACATATATCAAACCAGCTTTGAGACCCTGGGATAAAACTCACTCGGTCAGCAAATGGATTTTTTTATTTGTTTGTTTTTTGAGGCAGAGTCTCACTTTGTCGCTCTGGGTAGAGTGCTGTGGCATCATAGCTCAAACTTCAAACACTTGGGCTTAAGCAATCCTCTCGCCTCAGTTTTTCACTTTTAGTAGAGACAGTGTCTCTCTCTTGCTCAAACTGGTCTGGAACTCCTGAGCTCAAGCAATCCACCCGCCTTGGCCTCCCAGTAGCTAAAACTACAGGCACCTGCCACTCACTCCTGGCTAGGTTTTTTTCTATTTTCAGTAGAGATGGGGTCTCAGTCTTGCTCAGACTGGTCTTGAACTCCAGAGCTCAGGCAATCCATCCTCCTCAGCCCTCCCAGAGTGCTGGAATTACAGGTGTGAGCCACTGTGCCCCGCCAGCACATGGATTTTTGAGATGCAACTTGTCTCAGTCAGTGTGGGCTGCTATAACAAAATGCCATGAACTGGTATCTTATGACTAAAAGAAATTTATTTCTCACACTCTGGACATTGGAAATTTCAAGATCAATGTTCCTGTAGGTTTGATATGTGGGTAGGACCAATTTTCTGGTTCACCGGGAGGCCTCTCTGGGGATTTTTATGAGGACACTAATCCCATTCATCAGGGCTCCACCTTCACAACATAATCACCCCCCAAGGGCTGAACCACCTAAAATAATCACTTTAGAGGTTAGGATTTCAACATATAAATTTTGGGAGGGAGGGAGACACAAACATTCAGGCAACATCAGGACTTCACCACATTTTGTAGTTCCCATCATCCTTTAGTATGTTTCAGACACTGAGTTGAGTGCCAGTTGCTGTTTATCCTCAAGGCTTACCTATTGTTTTTCTTATACCCTGTACTTAAATACATAATCCATCTATTACACACACACACACACACACACACACACACACACACACACGGGCTCAGATCAAAAGAGAGGGAGTCTCTAAATGTATTCCTGCAAGCTCAAGAAGATTAACTTCTCCTTTCTTGTAAAGCTTTTGTGGGGGGGGAGGTAAACTCACCAATGACAATGTTCTGAACTCCAGAGTCACGGGAAAATGGTGTTATCTCCCTGTTGTGTGAGGTATATCCTAAGTAATTTCTTTTATTTTTTCATTTACAAGTATTTATTTTTAAAATGGGAAGGGAATAGGGAGTAACACAGAGATAACTTTTGGCACCTCGTTTCCAGCCCATTGCCTCCATGTGCACCCCAACATAAAGTGCTAGCAGGTGGGGCTGCAGGAAAGAGAAAGTCAGTCACAGATCAATCTATACAAGAGAGATGGGATTCAAGTTCATCCCAGGTGTCTTGTCCTAGAATAGGATCAGAGTTCAGGAGCTCAGGGCTCCCCTGGAGTGGGGGGTGGGGTGGGGGAGGGACACCACACCCATAGTTCAGCATCATGCCTTACCACGGCAAAGCGTCCCACCACCCCAGCAGAGCCATCACCACGACAGCACAGCAGATGTGGAACACATTCCAAGTGCCTGTTTCTCGATCTCTGTCATGGAGGACAAGGACTCCTGGGAAGGCCAGTAAGTGCTGGGGCACCTGGAGCCAGGCGAGTACACCAGCTTGCTCTGCCTCAGGGATCATCTTTCTCCATAAGAAGTACATGCTGGGAAATTGTAGCCCACAGGCCAGCTCAATAAGTAGAAAGGCTATGAAGGACTCCACTGGATTCTCCTGGCCCGGGCTGGTGGAGAAAGTCAACATGAAGAGAGAGACGACACGAGAACAGCCCGAGAAAGGAGGTGCTGGGCTGAAGGTGGAACCTCTTGGAGGTGGCAAAGCAGTACAGGGAAGAGCAGAGCAGAATGCCTGCCACGAACCTGGAGAAGACAATCCCCGGCAGGGCTTCATGTGGGTCCAGCAAAGGAGTCCAAAGGAAGACAAAGATGACGGTGACACTCAAATAGGGCTTGCATTGTGCCTAGCAGCAGCACATGGTGCAGGCTCCAGCACAGGTCCTTGGAAAGGATGCTGCCGGTCATAGTTCTCCCCAGCATGAGTTGTGAAGGGCCAGGACCCCAACCAGAGCCAGGAGAGGAATGGCAGCCACAAAAGGGCGCTAAGGCTCCCACCCCACCCAGCTTGCCATAGCCTCAGTTGTCACACCTGCCACAATAGCCAGCACATGGCTCCAGAAGGCAGCTCTGGCAAAAGTAGCTGGGTGGACGTACTTAGCGATGTCCCAGGCCTCAAAGGCTGAGAAGGGCAGGGCTGTGGACAGCCCACCAAGTGTGTGGCACACCAGCAGCACAAAATAGTCCCAAGAGAGTTTGTTTAAGCAGCACAGAGAGTTAGGGAGAAGAGGACACAAGGATAAAGAGGATGGTGGGGGCAAGGCCACAGACGTAGAGGATGGCAGTTTGACCCTCCAGAAAGTAGTAATGCTGATAGAGTCTATAGAGGTAGGGAACTTGGAGCCAGTCAGGTGCCAGATAAATGAAAGAAGGAAGGAAGGAAGGAATTGCTGCAGGCCCTACTATGGGGCTTAGCCTGGCATCTTGACCACTCCAGCACCAAGCAGAAGGCCTTCAAAAACAAGGTAGGCAGTAACCAGCATAGTGTGCCCCTGATTCCAGGCTGCTGGCATCTTCCCGCTCAAGCTTCAACTTCCCTTGGGTTCTGACTGCACACCCTCCCCTCATAACCTGCTTAAGGGAGCTGGGTAGACCTCTGGCTGCCGCCATGATGGCCCCATCATGTCCTGAGTAAATTCTTACTAAAAATAGATGTGTTTCTAATGCGTGCTAACAGTGCTCTTCCTTTTTTAGAGATTTGTTATCCTAATGATAACATAATTCCCTTTCTTGCATTCTTGTATGATTTATTGAACTGGAGAAAAAAAAGCCACAATTACACAGTAATTTGAATGCTATTTAAATATATTCATGAATGTGTCACACATTTGAACTTTATCTTTTATGTGTAGCAACAGTAGCTGTTGAAAGTATAAGCTGTAAGCAGACACTTTATGGTAAAACTTTAAATGGGATAGGAAATGGAGACCAATTCTCACCATTAAACATGTAAATGATTTCACTGTTAGTGTTAAGTGCTAAATGAGATTAATTTGTTGGTCAACTGGGGCACTATGTGAATTTTAGTATATATCAGTAGTGTCCTGGGAAAGGATGTTTCACCTTATGATTAGGAACAGAAGACCGAAGTTATGTTTAGAGGATGGTGAATTGAAGAATTTAGAGTTGGGGGCAGTGCCTGTGGCTCAAAGGAGTAGGGTGCCAGCCCCATATACCAGAGGTGGCAGGTTCAAAACCTGGCCCCGGCCAAAAACTGTAAAAAAAAAAAAAGAAGAAGAATTTAAAGTTGGGAAGACAGAACGATCTCTCTCTAAGACAATAGCTTACTCCTCTTGTAATTTAGTAAGAGAAAGCTGCTAACAAAGGCAATCAGGCTAAGAGAGGATTCCAAATCAGAGATTGCGTTTCCAGAGGGGGGGGCTCTCCTACACGATGTAGTGAATAGAAAAACAGAAGGAATTTACACACTATGGGGTAACTGCTAGCCCCAGATTGGATAATTGGAAAACAAAAAGCCAGCTACAGAAGACAAAAAAAGGGGGGGGGAGAAAACCCAGAGCAGAATTTCGTGTTGTCAACAATAAACAGATGTCAGCAGTAGGAAATGGTGGGACTGGTTTTGTAGGAATAGCTCATCCAAACACCCTAAGTGATTTGGGAGAACACTTAGTGTGAGATATAGTATTATGAACCTATAACATACTGGAGGCCTTAAATAGGGAAGGGGCAGTAGAAAAAATAAGGGATGGCTGTAAGAAACATTAATAAATAATAAGCAGATAAGAGTTGCCAATTGACAATGGCTGTTAAGCAAGAAGGGAGTGGAAAGATCGGAGTAAAAAATCACTTAACATTTGGGGTCTGAGTCATTAGAAGAATTTAATATAAATAAGGAAACTTGAAGGGGAGACTCGTTTAAGGGAAAAGGTGATGTGTTCAGCTCTAAACATCCTGAGTTTAAAGTGAAAGTGAAATTTTCAGAATATTCAGTAGGTAGTACAAGATGTGAGGCTGAAGACAGCAAGAGGGGGTTAACGAAAGCTGGAAGAGTAGATGAGATCACTGAGACAAGTGCTGAGGCTCATAGATGTGATGGGTGTCTTTTTCTTTGTTTTTTGTATTAACCTTAATTATGCAGACTAAAGATAGGCAGTTATTCTCTTGAAGTGATGATTTTGTATTGCTGATAGTCTGAGACACAACACACCCAGGGATACTTGGTACGAATTTGAATTTCAGAACTAACAAATAAAAATATACATAGTAAGAATATTTCAGCAACAGAAAGTTGTTCCTAACTTTGTCAGTGTTAGTCCCTAGGCTTAACCCCTGGGATGCAAAGATGGTTCAACATATACAAACCTATAAATGTGATTCATTACATAAACAGAACCAAAACAAAGCTCACCTCAATAGATGTAGAGAAAGCATTTGACAAAATTTAGCACCCTTTTATGATAAGAACTTTGAACAAAATAGGAATAGATGGAACAGATCTAAAAATTAAAAGGCTACATACAATAAACCCACAGCTAAGATCATACTGAATGGGGAAAAATTGAAAGCATTCCTCTTAAAATCTGGCACTAGACAAGCGTGCCCACTTTCAGCACATCTATTCAACATAGAGCTGGAAGTTCTAGACAGAGTAGTTGGAGAAAAGAAGTAAACCAAGAGTATCCAAATGGGGACAGTAGAGGTCAAACTATCACTCTTTGCTGATGATATGATCGTACATGTAGAAATCTCCAAAGATTCTGCCATGCAACTCCAAGAATTGATAAATAAATTCAGCAGAGTCTCAGGGTACAAAATCAATGTACACAAATCAATAACATTCCTATATACCAATAATAGTCAAGCTGAGAATCAAATTAAAGACTTAATGCCTTTCACAATAGCAACAAGGAAAATAAAATGCCCAGGAATATATTTAATCAAGGAGGTTAAAGACCTCTACAAGAAGAATGTGTCACTGAAGAAGGAAATTACAGAAGATGTAAAAAAATGGAAAAATATATCATGCTCGTAGATTGGTAGACTCAACATTGTAAGAATGTCTGTACTACCCAAAGTGAATTACAGATTCAATGTAATCCCCATTAAAATATCAATGGCATTTTTTTCATATCTAGAAAAAATAATTCTATGCTTCATATGGAAACAGAAAATAACCCAAATAGCCAAAGCAACCTTAGGCAAAAGGGATCAATCAGGAAGCATCTCTTTACCAGGCTTGAAGCTCTACTAGAAAACAGCATTATGGCAGTGGCCCAAAAACTGAGACATAGACCAATGGATCAGAACAGAAAACCCAGATATAAAACCATCCTCATATTGCCATCTGATCTTTGACAAAACAGACAACAATATACACTGGGGAAAAGAATCCCTATTCAATAAATGGTGCTGTGAAAATTGGATAGCCACATATAAAAGATTGAAAGAGGATCTGCACTTCTCATTACTCCCAAGAATTAATTCATTGTGGATAACAGCCTTAAAATTAAGGTATGAAACTAGAATAATTCTAGAAGAAAATGCTTGAAAAACTCTTATAGACATCAACTAGGCAAAGAATTTATGAAGACCCCAAAGAAGACCCACAGCAACAAAAAATATTAACAAATGGGACTTGATTAAATTAAAAGCTTCTGCACAGTCAACTGTGCAGGAAGTAATAGAGGAACTAGACATCACATAGAATGGAGGAAAATATTTGTTTTTTATACATCCAATACTAGGTTGATAACCAGAATCTATAATCATGCAAAGCAGCAAGAAAAAAATTAAATGAACCCATGAAAAAGTGGACAAAAACATGAACAGAAGCTTTTCAAGATGAATAGACTAATGGCCAATAAAGATGAAAAAGTGCTCAAGGTCTCTAATCATCAGGGAAATGCAAACCAAAACCACAATGAAGTATCACCTAACTCTAGTAAAAAATGGTTTTTATCAAAAAAATTCCAAAACAACCGATGCTGACATGGATATGAAGAGAAAGGAACTCTTACACGTTGTTGGTGGGACTGCAAACTAATATAATTTCTATGGAATATAGTATGGCCATATCCCCAAGAACTAAAAGTAGACTTACCATTTGATCCAGTAATCCCACTATTGAGTATATACCCGAGGGAAAAAAAAGTAATTTCATCAAAAAGACATGTGCACTCAAATGTTTATTGCAGCACAATTCACAATCACAAAGATGTGGAAGCAATCCAAGTGCCCATCAATACATGAGTGGATTAACAAAATGTGGCATATGTACTCCATGGAGTACTACTACTCAGCCATAAAAATGGTGAGCTGTAGCTTTTGCAACAACCTGGAAAAAACTAGAGGCCATTCTTCTAAGAGAAATTTTGCAAGAATGGAAAAAGAAACAGCACATGTACTTGTTTTTTGTTTATTTGTTTGTTTGTTTTAGACGGAAACTTGCTCTGTTGCCGGGCTGGAGTGCTGTGGTGTTAGCCTAGCTCACAACAACCTCAGACTCCTGCCTCAGCTTCCCGGGTAGATGGGACTATAGGTCCCTCCACAAAAGCCTGACTAATTTTTATATTTTTAGTAGAGACAGGGACTTGCTCTTGCTCAGGCTAGTCTGGAAATCCTAAGCTGAAGCAATCTTCACCCCTGGGGCTCTCAGAGGGCTAGGATTATAAGTATGTGTCACTACACCTGGACTATAATCACTATTAAAGTGGAACTCTTCAATCAACATCTATGGACACATTTGGTAGTGAAACTCAATGGAAGGCAGGAGGGAAGAGATCAATTCACACCTAATAGTGCAATGCACACTATCCGGGTTAGAAGCACTCTTACAACTTTGACTCAAACTGTACAAAGAAATTCATGTAAACAAAGCATTCGTATCCCTGTTATATGAGGCAGATGATTAAGTTCAGGAACTCATGCTAGAAAAAGTGCTACATGCCTCATTGCTAAATATTAACACAGACACCTTTTAAGTGTTCCTCTTGGCCATCTGGAGACTGTAGTGCTATTCAGCAAGGAGGTATGTAGCACTCTTTCTAGGTTGAGTTTGCAAACTTAATTGTCAGCTGACCACTGCACTATTTCGTATGTCTCTGTCTTACTGTATTGGCATCTGTTTAATTTGGGCCACAAGCAGTAAAACAGTAAAGAACGAGGCATGAATTTAGTAGAATTTAGACCTTAAATACGACACACATCAATTTACCTCTTTCGAGAGAAACCTATACCAGCTCTCAGTTTAACTGCCTGAGACCGAAGTGAAGATTCTTTGTCTACCTATTTGCCTTGGCCAAAATTCTTATTGGACCCAACAATTACAGGTGACAACACATAACTTATATATGTTGTGTGTGTATTTGCATGGGTCAAATACATTTCCTATGTCAATAACAATCATAATATTATTCTAGTAAATATTTATGGGAAGTACTGTGCTAAGTGCTTTACATTTTATCTAGAATGATGGCCTTTCCAGAGAGAGTTCTCAAATTGCTCTGAAGGGTAGACTAGGTGCTGGTGTCCTTCAAAGGTAACCATAGGGACAGTCAGCAATGAGATAGGCAACACTTTTTCTAGGATGAGTTCATGAACTTAATTGTCCAAACTGTATTCTGAAATAAAAATAAGAAAGGAGTTTAGTACAGTGTGTAATCCAAAGAACCTATGCAAATACTTAATTATATAAAGAACATTACACAGATGCTTATTTGAATAAGGAAGTAAAATGTCATTATTAATAATGAAGTGTGAATGCAATTAGAAATGAGTAATTAGTGGCAACTTACATCATTGTATTAACCTGGATATAGCTGAAACACATTCTTCTTAATAAAGTATCACAAGCATGGAAAAACAAATATCCAATGTACTCAACACTAATCTGAAGCCAGTAGATGATCTAATACACACCCACATAAGAGAAAAACTCAATTCAATTCAAGGAGGGGGCAGGGGAATGAGAGGGAGATGGGGAGGAGGATGGGTGTGCTCCCACTTAATGGGCACGAGGTAAAGGCATATGACACATCTCTTGGTGCAGGATACAACTACAAGAGGGACTCTATCTAACAAATTCAAATGTTAACGTAGTTGTTTGTATCCTTACATTAACCTGAAATTAAAAAAAAAAAAAAGAAGAAGTGAGTAATTAGGAGAAACACCACAGTAATAAAGAGTGTATTTTAAAAGTACTAAAGGTATGAAAATAAGTCTTCAATATACCCTTTCCGTGCCAATAGAACACATACATAGCATTCCTTCCTAGGAATATGATTTGAAGTAAAAAAGTCAGGGATAAAAGGGTCATAATAATCTCCTAACTGCTTTGAGTAGTCTTAATACAGAATACTACATTCTATCTTTTTCACAGATTTGAATAGACTAGGGATCAAATAAACCAACTTTATTTTTTTCTGCTCAACCCATTAATCAATGGATTTTAGAGGTCATGGTTGTATGAGTGTTAGCATCAAGAGAGAACAGGCTCTGGAGCCAATTTTGTATCAAATTCTAGCTCTGCCTCTTGCACCTCTGGAGCCTTGAGTAATTCATTTAATCCTTCTGAGCTCCAGTTTCCTCACTTATAAAATGTAAGGAGGTTTCTAGGAGGCTGAAATGTAAAGAACTTAGAACAGTACTTTCCATAAATATTTACTAGAATAGTATTATGATTGTTATTGACATAAGAAATGTATTTGACTCATGCAAAGACACACACACACAACATATACAAGTTATGTGTTGTCACCTGTAATGGTTGGGTCCAATAAGAATTTTGGCCAAGGCAAATAGGCAGACAGAGAATCTTCACTTCAGTCTCAGGCAGTTAAACTGAGAGCTGGTATAGGTTTCTCTCAAAAGAGGTAAAATTGAATGTGTGTTTTATTTAACGTCTAAATTCTACTGTAGTTTCATCCTCTTTGCCTCCTTGTTCTTTACTGTTTTTGCCTGTGGCCCAAATTAAACAGATGTCAATACAGTGAGACAGAGCCGTGCAAAATAGTGTAGCAGTCAGGTAAAAACAGTAACAGTAGAATTGTAGGCGCAGTTTGATCTAAGACTAGAGCACAAATCTTAAAATTCTGCATGCCTGAAATGAACATTAAGAATTTTCCTTTCTGTAGCTTGTCTGATCATTTTTATAATTTTATATTTATATTTTTATAACAAGACAAGTCATGTTAAGAAATACATGGGACTCTAACATAACTCTTTTGATATTTAAGAGAAATGAATTTGGATTATGCGTAAGCAAACAGACAACTGCTGAACAGAGATTTGGATAAGTCATCCAGTTAATCTAATTCTAATGCCTATATATATCTGAAAATTAAGTCTTATTTTCAATTGCTAAATGTAAAATTTAGATAGATATTCAATTTGAAAAGCTGAGTGGAGATCTGACTTAAATTTGATTGGTGGAAAAGCATAGTCAGCCCTCCCTATCCATGGGCTCACTATCCTTGGAGTCAACCAATAGTGAAGAAAATAAAACGGATACCATGTTTGTACTAAATATGTACAAATTTTTGCCTTGTCATTATTCCTTAAACAATACACTACAATGATTTACATAGTATTTACATTGTATTAGGTTTTGCAAGTAATCTTAGAGATGATTTAAAGGGTGTGCACAGGGTATATGCAAATATTATGCCATTTTATATAAGGATTTAAGCATCTGGGGAGTTCGATACGGCAGATGTGGATCCTGGGATCAATCCCCCATGAATACCAAGGGACAACTGAACATAGATTTGACAAAGCAAAGAATTTTAAGACTGTAGTTGGCAAAGTATGGTTATAAGTATACATTAAGGTAGAATACAAGTTATTGAGGAGGGATTTTGAGGATTATTTTCTTGGGATGGCTTAGGTGCAAAACATGCTAGAATTATGGATTAAAAAATAATGTATGTAGAGATAGGAAAAAGAATCCAAACTCTGAAATGAGTAGATGCTGTAGCTGTGGGATATTAGCCTTAATTCTACATATTTCCACCAACCCATTTCAAGACATTTCTAACTACATGGTGTAGAGAAGAAGGTGAGTAGAGGAAGGCAGGAGGAAAAAATGTTAATACGTTGAAAAACATATTTTACCACTTATAGGTGTAACTACCGTTTGTCTATAAGCTACATCCATCAAAAAAAAAAAAAAAACCCCATCGATATCAGAGCAAATATAGAAGGGAAGACTAGGTAAAAAATGAATACAAATAAAATAAGTAAATAAAAATGAATACATATATATCACACGTCAAGTCTTTCCCAGGAAGGTCTGACCTCCCATCCATTAATACTCCTTACGCAAAGGATGTCCTGTATGGACTGAATACAGATAACAAAGCAAATCTTTAACACTTTAAGTTTTGCTTTTTCATAAAAGTCTTTATAACTTTCAGCCACATTTATCCCTCAGAGAAAACAAATGAGTTGAGCTTATCATTATAGCTGAGAAATCGGAATTCTTTCAGCATTTAAGAGATAGGGAAAGGCCGAAAGGGAGATGAACTTTTAGCACAGTCCCTAGGACAAGTACGGCAAGTGCTAATGAAAATGATTCATTCAGAGCTATCACAACTAAAATTGTTAGCCTACATTATAAATTAGTGGGAGGTGAAAAATGTATTTGAAGGTTAATGGTTTTAGAAAAATAGTTCAAAAGTAAAAAACTGAAGTACTGTCAAATCTGTTAGATAATCAACAAGCTACAAGAACTTCTTTGCTTTATTACTATACTCACAATAATGCCAAACCAAGAGAAAGAAATATTTAAAAATCCAGGAAATCAACTGGTTATTTTAAACAAATATAACCAAATTTGAACAAGGTACAGTTAGACTCAAGTGATATCTATACAATAAGTTTTGACACATAGTTCAGCTTAAATGATATCTTTAAAAATAACTGACATTTAAAAAATGAGCATTTACTTCCCCTTTGCTTGATAAAACTTTATGTGTCCATTTTCCTTTGTCTTTATTCACATTTATGAGTATATTATAAATAGTGAAATTCAAATTTAAACATGGTTTGATCAATATCCAAGATTATAGAACAGTTGATTCATTGATTCATGTGACTCATTACAAAGAATTATTCTTGGTACGTGGACCAAGTCAGGATGGCATGTTTTTTAGGTGAACAATATTCCAAATACAGATTTTATCAGCATGAGAAAACAGTGAAGAAAGGATGTCAATAATATTGGTGAGTAATAAGTGGACAAAACTAAAAGCAAGTCATATTCTCTAGGTTAAAAGCCCTTATATGTTTATACCTACAATAGGTGTTATAAAATCATCACATCTCTAATATTTCAGATATAATAAAAACTCAATCTTATCATTTTCATTCTGTTTTAATAAAGAAGATAGTTCTTGGCTTTCCATTCTTAGCACATAAAAAATAGGAAGCATCTTTTTCTGTAGCAAGTGAACTCATGAGAAAACTCTTGAATATCTTCTCTGCAGCCCCAATTTCAAATCAATAGATTAAGCGTTCACATTGTTTGTAGCTAAGTCACAGCTGTCTAAATTGCTTCAGAAATGCTTAGCAGATTGCTTTATAGCAGGATAACACAGTTTGAACCATCGTTTCTTGAATACATCTTGCTGAGAGCTTATCTCATTCAAATGATGAAGGCAGCTGAAGCATGGTATTTGAATCAGCCACATTTTGCTCTAATAAAGGAGAATTTTAGGAAGCTCTAGTTGTGATAGACAACACAGTAAAGCAATTGAAATGTGGCTCTTCTATTTTACACTATTCAAACTGCTTGCATATGTGTGTGTGGTGATAAGACACTTTAAAAATAAAATTTCATTTGGCGGGAGGCTTACAGTTAAACTGTAAAAGCAATACACAGATCATGCGAATTACCCTTGTATAAAAATAAATATGCAAATGACTGTAATACTCTTTTCCAAAATAGCATCTTTAATAGGAAACCCTTCATAAGAGTCTTTGTAAAATGACATATTTTAAAATCATTTTTATATTTTATAAGTACTGATAACTAGCAGTTCTTATTTTTAATTAGAAAATACACATCTTTGCAGTCACACCTGAACAAGCAGTATGTATGAACATAAAGAATGGGTGTTATAGGAGTACTCATACATACTCCTATTATGAATAAAAAAAAAATCAATTAATTAGAGCACCAGCCCTGTGTACCAGGGATGGCGGGTTCCAACCTGGCCTGGGCCTGCTTAACAACAACAAAAAAATCAAACAAGTTTTCATCAAGCACTTTCCACTCATAATAGGCTTTATATACTACCAAGTGCTGTGGAGATTATAGAATATATATTTTTTCACTCAAGAAGCTTATAATCTACATGAGAAACATAACAGTAAATATTATTCAGTAGTCCTAACGTGTTTTTTATAGACATAACCCCAGTAAGTTCTACATATTCCATAAATACTGTCAAATAAGTGAATACATTGTAAATCCTACACTTTTAGTTGTTCAGTTTAGATAATTTAAACATTTCCAAAAATTTCCATCAAGGGCAAGTTTGAGAAGAAGGCCTATTTAAATATCCAACTTGGAATGTATATTCCAGTTATTTGTTGCCATGTATTTATTGCCTTTATGTCTGTTGCTTCCCCTGCCCCTAACTCAACCAACCAACCATTTTATTCCACTTATAAATTCTATAGTTTGGGAATTTAGGATACAGCAGAGAGTGTCCCTTTCTATGTCTAGGGCCTCAAAGAGGATGATTCCAGCACTAGACAACTTGAACTGAAGGGGGCTGGAAGAGCCAAGAATGGAAACTCTCTTACCAAGACGCTAATACACATTTAGTCTCTTAGTGACTGGGTAGGGATGATGTGAAGGCTAAGCACACCTGCAACTGGCCTATCCAGGAGGCATTGACTTTCCATGGAATGGAGGCTGGGTTCTGAGGTTCAGGCTAACAGAGTGTGTTCTGAGAATATATGGGTGGTTGTTTTTTTTTTTTTTAACTGCCACAGTGAAAATATTTGCTCTAGGCCCTAGACAATCTGATAGCTATGGATTTGGAGCCTGCATTCCTGAGAAATAGAATGCTTTACTGATTGCAAAAATCATTAAATAAAAAGTCTACATAATGGATACTATGAATTGTCTAACAAAATTCATCCTGGCTCCTCTTTCTCAGGAAAAGAATTGTGGCTGGGACCATGACAATGCAGTGAGACGACATTTCTCAGCCTCATGTGATGCTAGGTGTGGTCAAGCGACTGCATTCTCAGGTGACCTGGAATGTGTGCAAAATGTCTACTTTGAGCCTGGGCTTTTTTGGACATATACTCCTCCCTGCTTTTTTTTCTTTCAATAAGGCAGATCATGGTGTTCCTTGACCCAACTTCAACCACACAGCTGAGAATGCCATAATGGATGGTGGGAAAATTAAGATCGGAGACTGGGTTCCTGCCTGGCTTCACAGAACAGAGACAGTCTGATAACTTGGATTGCTTACTCTGTAGTGTCCTTGTGTGTGAGAGAGAAGCATATTTCAGTGTTCCTTAAGCCACAGGGTTTTAGATTCTTTGTTACAAAAATTTAGCATTTCCTTTTTCACATAGTAGATACATATTATCAAAAGATAGCTGGATACTGAAGAAATAAGGGAGGGATAGGAAGTTTCTTGTTCTTCATCTCCCCCAACTAAATTGTGTTTTTGTTGTTGTTGTTGTAGAGACAGTCTCACTTTATCACCCTGGGTAGAGTGCCATGGGTCACACAGCTCACAGCAACCTCCAACTCCTGGGCTTAGCTGATTCTCTTGCCTCAGCCTCCCGAGTAGCTGGAACTATAGGCGCCTGCAACAATGCCTGGCTATTTTTCTGTTTTGCAGTTTGGATGAGGCCGGGTTTGAACCCGCCACCTTTGGTATATGGGGCCGGTGCCCTACTCGATGAGCCACAGGCACTGCCCAACTAAGTTGTTTTAAATAATTTGTATGGCCAATATTCTTTATAGCTATTGAATTTTATTTCCATTTTTTTCCAGAACAAAAGAATTCTCAAAATAAAAGGACTATAAATTTTAACAAATGTCATTTAGTAACCCCTACGTAAATCAAGATGTTCCTTGTTTGGGCCATCAATGGCTAATAAGTTCTCGTGGTTAATAGAAAGTAATTAGAGGAGAAAACAAATCTTTATTTCCATTTTGAATTGCAGAATTTCCCCTAAAAGAAGCACTAGTAATAACATAGTCATATTTTATGTAAACTTTTTCATACTTAATGTTCCTTTTTCATTTTGACATGTACAGCCAAAATTTCTCATGCACCACATCAACAATGAACTCGAAAAATCCAGCTTTACTTTGGCATCATAGATCTTACACTCTGGAAGCACAGAGATCACATTCCTATATTCTGATTGTAGACTGGAAATATTACTAATCCAGAATCAATAAAGGCAGGTTAATAATAAGTTAGAACAGAAGCTCTCACAATGTGGTCTGGGGACTGCTAAGAAACCTTTTCAGTGGGTCTGAAGGTCAAACCCATTTTCATAATAATAAGAAGTCACTTGTCTTTTTCACTTTTATTCTCCGATGGGGGTAAGGTGGAGTTCTTCATAGACCACGACATGAGATAAGGCCACCACAGTGACGGCTAATGAAATGTAAGCTTGTTATATTCTTGTGTTTCAAAAACTTCTCAGTGTTACAGTAAACATTACATAAACAAAAATTTTGGGTTTCTGATGAGGGCCCTATTCTGGGTTGTAGACCATCAACTTCTTATTGTATCCTCATGTGGCAAAAAAAGAGCAGGAAAGGAAGTTCTTGGGAGTTTTTTTTTAAGACAGAGTCACAAGCTGTCACCTTGGGTAGAGTGCCATGATGTCACAGCTCACAGCAACCTCAAACTCTTGGACTTGTGATTCTCCAGCCTCAGCCTCCCAAGTAGCTGGAACTATAAGGTACCTGCCATGCCTGGCTTTTTTTTTTTTTTTTTTGGTTGTAGTTGTCGTTGTTTGGCAGGCCCAGGCTGGATTCGAACCCACCAGCTCAGGTGTATGTAGCTATAGCCGCTGAGCTACAGGCACCAAGCCAAGGGAAGGGAACGAATCTCATCCAACTTTCGTGCTGGTCCTACCTACTTGTACCCTATAGGTAGAATTGTGGTATCACCCTTCCAATGATGATTATCACTTTGGCTTACTGGCCTAGTTGGGGCTGTTTGCTTGACAAAACACACACATACAAGCGTAAGAAAGGAAGGAGATATATTAGAATATAAGTAACACAAGAACAAAGAGTAGCTGGACTTCCTGGAAGATTGGAGCCAGGAATTAGAAAGATACCAGGAACCAACTCTGCTGCATTTCTTCTACCCTGGGGCCACATACTCTCATCTCTGCTTTTTTTTTTTTTGCACATCATTGGATCCTCCTAACTGCAAAATCTATTGACTTCTATTTCTACTGTCATGACTCTAAAGTACTTTTTCTGGGGGGCAGGCTGAAAACTAAAATGGCCCCCTACTTTTTCTCCCTAAATCCACACTTGCCCATTTCCAAATTATTGTTCTACTCACTACAGCCACAGTGATTTGTTTAAATGAAAAATGTATTTAATGATTTTTCCACAGCTGCTAGGATAAACATCAAATCTTAAATATGGTGTGGAACTGGATTACTATTGACCTGCATTCAGTCCCAGGCATGGCAAAGGTTTGGCCAATGAAGAATGAAAGAAACATGAGCACACACTTTAAGAACCAGTGTATAATGTGCCATTTTTCTTAGTGCCACAATGATAACAATGTTCCAGGTAGACACTTCTCTCTCAGCCTGAATCCAGAATGAAGATGACATGGAGCAGAACCATGTTTGACATGTAGCATGAACAAAAAATAAACCTTACTGTAGACCAGCGAGAATCTTCTGGAATATGTTGTTACTCAGCATAGCCTATCAAGACTAATACACATGGTTTGAGCTCTTGCTTATTACCCCATCTCTTAGTATAGCCTACTTAGCCTTTCGGTAATTATAAAAGGGGTTCCCGCCTGCTTTAGAACATTTATCTACATTATTCTCGCTCCTTGGAAAGTTCTTTGTCATCTTTTTTATTTTTTTGCCCAGTTAACATTTACCCACTAGTGAGAACTCGGCTTACATGTGGACATACTTAGGAAATGATTGCCTAACCTGAGTACCCTGAGTTTACCTTCTTTGTCATTATACTTGTTTTACTAAACTATAAGTTCCATGAAGTCAAAGACTAGGGTATGCTTTGGCAACCATTATATTCTCAGTGACAGGAAGAAATTCTTTTTTCTTTCAAAAGAACAGAATTTTCCTATATTTTTTGTGCACATGGCAGAAAATAGCCATCCCAGTCCTAGAACCACAACACTTCACTGCTCTAGGGCCACCAATTGATCAGCATTCCAATGTTCTGTTGCCATACTTTTGAAAAGAGAATCCTATTGGCTAAACTTGGGTATTGTTTATCAGTTCTCCAATCACAGTTTACTGGAGGATATTAAGCAGAGTCAACATGGCTACAGAGACTTCACTGAGAATAGAAGGAATTCTCACTAAAATGGATGTGGACTGAGCTGACATCCCCCAAAATATCTGCTACAGTCAAGATGACTCTACTCTGCTGTGTTTCTGATTTTATCTTAACAACCTTGTTCTCAAAATTATTCTCATAGAGCCCATAAAGGAACGATTTCTATACGGGATTATAAGGAAGAAAAGGGAAGCGATTAAGTAGGTCTGACTTGGTCTTCCTGAGTTTCGCCTTTCCATGGTGGATTCTCTTACTTTGATTACATCTGCTACTTCACACTGATGCTGTGGAAGAAGGGCTGGGGAGTTCACCTTTATCTTTTTCTTTTAAAACTAACATCAAAAATAAGACTAAAACACAGGCACACACACACAAATCGTTCCCACTAATTTTCAAAAACTTTACTAAATATTAAAGCAGAAAAAACAGGAGACAATGTGAGACAATAGAAAGTATGACTCACAAAGTAACTGTTTCTGACCCTCTCCCTGGAGATATAGTTCTTGTTTCATATAAGGAAAAATAGGACCCTTATCATCAGAATGAACAGTGCAAAAAATAAATAAAGTAAATAAAAAGTTGGTTAGCTCTTCTTAGATTTTTCCTGTTAACATTTGCTCCATCCAAAAAGAAACAGAAAATAACGTTTTCTATCTAATTATAATTAATTGAAAGTATTTCTATATGTTTGGTCTTTCAGTAAGACCTTTAAAATATCCATGAAAAATTTAAAAAGTTACCTGCATAGTGATACAATCCAAATATTTTAAAAGTGTTCCCTTACATTGAAACTTTTAAAAATTGCTTTTCATTGTTAACATAAATAATATATTTAGAATATAACTGGAGGTGAACTGTATACTTAGAATTCCCTAAAAACATTTGTAAATGGGGGCTGAATGTGACTCATCTGAATCAACATGTTTGCATTATAACTTTTTCAAGCAAGTCTAAGTTTCACCTATGTCCTATTACGTTTTTTACCACCTTAACAGAGACTATGAGTTGAGTAGAAGCTTTTAACTCAAACTAATTTGCTATTTAAACTATAACACTTCCCAGACTATCATTTTTATGTTGTATTGGTCTTTGTTTCGTGTTGTACTACTTTCCCCAGTACAACTAATCTGAGAAATAATTCTTATGTAACTTAAAACTTTGTATATTTGTTGCTCACATTTACATGTGAAATATAAAATTAAAATCATTATCAATCCCTGTTTTAACACTAGAAATATGTAAAGCAAAGTCTTTTTCTATGATAAATATTTGAGGGAGTATAAGGCTTTTGGTTCAATTTACCTAAAGATTCTATTTTAAAGTTCTTATAGAAGCATGATGTAGGCTAAAATAAGGAGTTATTAGTCTCCATCTCTGTCATTGAGTAATAATGTTGCCTTGCTCCTAATTAGCTACATAAACTGTGCCTTATTTTTTCTACTTATACTTCGAGGCTAGATATTTTAAGTCTCTTCTAGTTCTAAAATTCCATGCAAATGTGACCATTTTCTCTCATATCTAATTTTTTTACAAAAACAGCTCATTGACTGTTTCTAAGCTCTTGCACAATTAATTCTTAATTCTATCATTATCAATCACCTACATCAGCCATCTGAAAACCATTCTGGAGTAAAGCACAGACAAATGTATTTATCTGCATGACCCTAAATTGTACTCTTAAAATGGTTAAAATAGTGAATTTTGTTATGTGTATATTTTTTCATAAGAAAATTATCCATGTGTGTACGCACACACATATATATTTGCAATGCTCCCTTCACACTTTGTACTTACCATCTAAAATTCCATTATAGTTGTTCCAACACAAGTCTGTTGCCCCAAAGGGATTGCCTGTCACTCCAGGGATGAGGACTCTTTCCTATCCTAGCTGTAACTCCAAGACCCAGGTCACTGTCTGGCTCTTAGTTACAAGGAAATGTAATTCTTTTTTTTTTTTCTTTTTTTCTTTTTTTTGAGTCAGAGCCTCAAGCTGTCACCCTGGATAGAGTGCTGTGGCATCACAGCTCACAGCAACCTCCAATCCTGGGCTCAAGTGAGTCTCCTGCCTCTGCCTCCCAAGTAGCTGGGACTACAGGCGCCCACCACAATGCCCGGGCATTTTTTGGTTGCAGCCATCATTGTTTGGCGGGCCAGGGCTGGATTCGAACCCGCCAGCTCAGGTGTATGTGGCTGGCACCTTAGCCTGTTGAGCCACAGGCGCCGAGCCAGTTAATGTTAATTCTAATTATTATTTTCAACCAAGGCAGTTCATTAGACATATAAATAGTTGTAAGACTTTTTAAGTACACATGAGAAAAGTTCTTTACATGTACCATGAGTCAAGAGTTCAGAAAATATGGTCACAGAAACCCAGATCTTCAATAAATATTTGTTGACTTGATGTATTGAGACTTCAGAAGACAAAAAGGTAAACATAACTTTAGTATCAGCCCAATAGATCTCAAGTGGCATTTAAGTATATAGTATTACACTTTTTTTTTTTTTGAGACAGAGTCTCAAGCTGTCACCCTGGATAGAGTGCTTTGGCATCACAGCTCACAGCAACTTCCAATTCCAGGGCTCAAGCGAGTCTCTTGCCTCTGCCTCCCAAGTAGCTGGGACTTAAAATTTTTTGGTTGCAGCCGTCTGTTTGGCGGGCCCGGGCTGGATTCGAACCCACCAGCTCAGGTGTATGTGACTGGTGCCCTAGCCCGTTGAGCCACGGGCGCGAGCCAGTATTACATTTTTAAAGAAGGGTATCAACTAATGCCCCAAGTAGCTTCCCACTTAACCCCTACTGCCTTCACCAGGTAACTTTTAATAAAACCATTGTATTTCAACCCAAATAATCAAAAGTTAGGCCTACAACATCCATTCACTGCTCAGATAAAACATATGCCCCAAGTAGCTTCCCACTTAACACCTACTGCCTTCACCGGGTAACTTTTAATAAAGCCATTGTATTTCAACCTCAAATAATCAAAAGTTAGGCCTACAACATCCATTCAGTGCTCAGTCAAAACAAATGCTAATACTACAGTCTTAAAAAAAACAACCTCAACTTACACTACGTAGATATTAGTTATGAAGCAGCCGGGTTAGCTCTAATATTGGCCATACCAAGGAAAAGTGGTCTTTTTTCCTTTCCTGAGGCTGAGTCCTCCTCCCCACCCTTTAAATTCAGTTACTACAATTCAAGAAGCCAACTAATTAAATTCTGAGCAAAGTATAGCTTTCTAGCAGAAACCACAGTACTCTAGTACAGCGGTCGAGGAAAAGGCGTCTTAAAGGCTGTGCATTAAAAGCTGCTAGGATCCAGCCGCTTACATTTCTTGAAAAGTACAAACCACACGCCAGTTTCGCCCGCTGTGCACCTACAGGTGGAGAAGGCGCTGGGGGTGGCGGCGAGCAAAAGGCAAGATTCTGAGCTTGGGTTGACAGGGGTAGGACAGCCGGAAGCTCTACAGGTTGTGGAGGTTTGAAAAGGGCCTGTTTAAGGTACACTCACACGTAGGCAAGAAAAAAGATGGAAAAAACAAAACAAGAAAAACCAACAGCGAGCAGAGCGCCGAATCCTAGCGCTCACCACGGAGCCGTTACACGCAGCAGGACGGTGGGCGTGTTTTCTTCCTCTTCCCGCCTCCCCGGAGACGCGAGCGCAGTCCTCTCCCCGGCTTTTCACGCTGGCCGGGTCCAAGGGCAGCCCCCGCCGCCCGGCCGGGTCCGGAGCCGCCCCGCCCCCTGCGCCGCGCCCGTCCTCGGGTCCCCTCCGCCCCACCCTCCCCGCCGGGCCTGAGGCGGCGGCCGCGGCCGTCACGTGTGCCGGCGGCCGCCAAGTGAGCCGCTTTTGCGACGCGGTGACAGCCAAATGGTGCGACAGGAGGATCTCTGCAGCCGCGGCCGCAGCGCCCCGTACGGAGAGGGTTGAGGCGGCTCCTGGCGTCGCCCGGAGGGAGCGGCTCAGCGAACAGTCCCCGCGCGGGCGGCGGCGGGCCGGCGGGAGGGAGCCCGCTACGAGTGCCCTCACTCCCCGCCGCTCTCCATGAACCGAGCGGAATAAGCCGCGCCTCCAGCAGGGACTGCGCCTGCCATGAATCCCTAGTTGTTTTTTTTTCTTTCTCTCCCTGCTCCTCACCCCCCACCCCGAGTCCCGTCCCGCCTTCTCCCGTCGCCAGCCGCGGCCGCGTCCAGGTGCGGAGTCCAGAGCGGAGCGCAATGGCGGCCAACCCCGAACGGGGCGAGATTCTGCTCACGGAGCTGCAGGTACGGGCTGGGGGTCGGGGAGGAGGCAGACGCTGCGGCCGCCGCGCCCCTGGCCCGCTGAGCGCCGAAACTCGGGGATGGGGAACCGCTTCCCCCGGGCACAGGACCCTCTCCGCCGCCGAAGCCTCGGCCTGCCAGCGGTTCACTTTGACTCTTCCTGCTAGAGGGCACCACGACTCTCTGAGCCTGCTCTCTGCCGGTCCCCGGAGCGGCCACCTAGCCACCCCGTCCCCTGGTGTCAGATCCGACTGCGGACGCTGCTCCGCCGGGCCGGGCCTCGCCCCTCCTTCCCCCCGTGCGCTGCTCCTTAAACTTGTTCCCAATGACTCCCAAGCTGTTTTCTCGTCCTTCCCCTTCCTCTCAGACTTTGCACAAAGAGTGCCCCCATAACTTCAGCCCCCGGACAAGTTTTGGTGGGTTTTTTGTTGTTGTTAATGAGTCTCAACCACCGCTTGGTTCACTTCACTAGCTCCCTTCAGGTGATTGAATTTCTTTCCTCTGATTTGAGGCCTTTTTCCCTTTTTTACCAAGTGATAAATGGATAGTCCCTTTCTCTGCTACCCCTGCTCAGATCCGGAAGCTCAGATGCTGATGCTTTTCAGACTTTCATTTTCCCTCCCATTTGAACACCAAGAAAGAGCTGCAGAAGTTGTTTACAAGTGACTTAGGGAAAACATTGAGCACCGCATGTGTACAAAAGATAACGAAATAGCTCCCTTAATTAGTTAGTCCATGTCGAGTAGCGATATTACTCTTCCCCATTACCAGCTAAGCATTTGATGATGTAGGCACGATTTTTGTTTTTAGATCTCTGTGGTGTATCAGGGGACTTGAGCTACCTTGTAGGGTTTATTTTTCATCAGTTGGAGTGTTCCAGGGATGTTTGCATCTTAATTTTAACAGATGTTAAAATGTTAAAATTTCGTGCTTTTTTTCGACTTACTTTTTTTTTAATATAGTTATCTTTTAGCTACTCAAAGATTGAAGGTAAGAGTTAACAGGAGAAAAAAATGCTTGTGATTTTTTGTGGATTGGACAGTTAATTTTTTTTTAAGACTATCTAGAAACTGCGAAGAGTTGATTGTAGATGACCGAGTTAAATATTGCAACTGCGCCTAAATTTCTTGTTTAAATGCATTTTTCAATTGATCTCTATGTAAGTTCGATTTATTTTGCAACTGGATGTCAGCTTGCAGACATTGCCATAATACTTGATACTTCCACAAAAATAGAGATTTCAACGATGTACATCAGTGCACTGTTGCAAATTTCGGATCCTTTGGAATTGCAAAGCTGATTTCACATAATGGAAAATGTTGCTATGTAGTATTTTAATTACAGTTACCCTTTTATGAGCCGGTCTTAACAGCACACTACATTTGCTAAATGAATTTTTTTTTTATTAATTTACCATGGCTTTTAAAATGAAGATGATTTGAGGCACATTGGAAATAACTTTACATTGCCTTGTATTAAAAATGAAAAATATAGTTTGGTATTGACTGAGAAAAAGCTATTACAATAACAGCAACTTTTTTTTTAATTGCATGGTGTTAGAATTATGAAATGTTTGGCTTTGGTTTTATAGAAAGTTGGCATAAAAGACTTATTTTAGCAGTGGAACTAAAAACATTTTCATGTGTATTAAAATATAACTTTTAGTATGTTAGTATAATAACTGATTTAGTTATACTTTTAGTATAATAAGTGATTAAGATCAGTTTTGGCAATAACAAGGAAGCAAGTCAAAGAAATCAGAAATTTTAAATATGATGACTTACAAGTGGGACCAAAGTAGGGGAACTGTTAATCTGAATTTAGACTTTTAAATAAGCTAAAATATAACCCAGAAAAGAAATAGTTCTTATTAAATGTTACCTTATAGGTTGTCATGTATATTCAGGGCATTTTTCTTGTTTGATTGTCAATTCTAGTAAAAGTTATTATATTTATACTTTATCGTGTTCATTGAAATACTTGAGAATATTATTTATATCAGCACATAGTAGTCATAAAGGTATATCCAAACATCTGCTTCACCAGGTATATCCATCTGTTCAAACATTTGTATTATTTTGTTTGTTTCTTAAATTGGCATATAATAACCAAATATTTATCAAACATTTGTTTTGAGAATCAGTTTTTTTTTAAGCTGCTAAATTGTTTGAATTTAGTTGAAAAATTGTCTAGTATGAAGTTCTTAATGCTTTTCTACTATATGGGATTTAAGTATTTAAAAAGTTGTGTAGCAAGTTTTCAAATGTATTTTATAGTTTAAAGACTGTTACTTTGCTATATATCTTGTCTCAGGAATACCTGTTTCAATCTGAAAGTTATATATTACAATCTAATTTTAATAAAATTGATACCTGTTTATTTAAAAACATCAAATTTGTTATTATTCAAATGGCAGAATATGAAATATTTTACAACTTGAGTTGGAATTGGTGTATTAAAAACCTTTGGTTGTGAAAAGATAAAACTAAGATAATCTGAAATTGCAGTATACTCTTAAATTACTGCTATAGTTCTATAGACTAGTTTTTCTGACTTCTGCTAATAATTTAGGAGGCTTACTCAAACAAGGGAACATTAATAAAATGCACACAAATTTTGTTGCCTAGAGGCTTTGGAGAAAGCCTAAGGAAGAATATTTCTTGTAGTAAAAATAGAAATAGACTGTTTAAAAGTATAAACTTAATTGCCAATCTGTAATTTTTATCCCTGATAACTAATTTGTCTTATTGTTTATTTGAAATGTAACTTAGTGAGATACTTTTATGAGGCCAAAGAACCTAAAGTTTATTTCCAAGGAAACTGGGTTAATAAAAACTAAAGAATCTCAAAATGAAAATGTTGATTACAGTAGTAATTTTGCAGAATGCAGAATCAAATATTGAGCAGTCTACTGGTTAAATTAGCTTGTTGATTACAGGGAGATTGATCTCCATCAAAATGCTCAATAAATTATTGGGCTGGGAATCTTAAATTTCATTCTCAGCAGAATTTATTTAGGTAGAGGTAACTTGCTGAAGTGAAAAATTGAAGCAGTTAGCCTTAAATTATAGGTGAAGTTAGTTATGGAGTATCCTACCACATTTATACTGGAGGATATGGAGGATCCTACCAAATTTATACTAGAGTATATAAAAATAGTAAGATGGAGTTTTGCTTTCTGTGAGGGAGTACAAATAACATTTTTTGGTTATTTGCTACATACACTACATTGTGCTTAATACACCATACATCTTATTTGATCTTCACAATAATCTAATAAGGTGGATGTTGTTATTTTCATTTTATAGATTGGGAAACTAAGCTCAAGAATGTTAAGTAAAATGCCATTGGTCTTATGAGTCTGAGTTTGAACTCAAGTCTGTATGTTTCACATTATACCATTCTTTATAGTTGTATGGAACCATAAATGCTTTGCATTCCAATGTTATAGTTGTGTGAACTTTCTAAAAATTGGCTAAAACTGTAGTTAACCAGAGTTAACTTTAGTATAAGCTTTATGCTACTTGTTAGATCCCTGTGCATGTATAACAAGGAAAAAGAATTTCCACATTCTATTTGGTCCTGTAATTTTGAAGTGTTATATTATTGTGAATAAGGTGAAATGTTCCACAAGAATATTGGTACAAAGGCTTTACTTGTTTTAGGCTTTCCTCATTTAATAAGTATTGTTTTTGATAAAGATGTCAAACATTTGCCCAGAACTTCCAAAAAGACTTAGCATTTCTATAGCATTAACTTTGCTTTAAAATTTTAAGCTCATGTGTAACTTAGCCTTAGTAGGTATTCACTGCATTGATGAGAAGGTTCCATTTGTCACCTAGGATGAGGAATGTCTTAAATGTCTTAAGATAATTGACATATGAAACTACTTAGTTTGCTTTGATTTACATTTCTAATCCCTCTCCCAGAAAATGTTCCCTTGAACAGGGATTTGTGTGATAGTTACGTTATACCTACCCTTAGCCACTGATATTTTACTCATCTGATGGGAGATTAGGAGGTGGCATCTAATTTTGGAATGGAACAAGTGGCTTGGGGAGATTAAGGTTTCAGGGTGGTTTGTGATGTAAGAATGCAGCCAGGTGGATAAGACAGGTTTTATGTTTTTTCAAGTTATAAGCAATGCACATTTGTTGTAGAAAATCTGGAAAATGCATAAAAGTCAAAAGAAAGTTAAGAGTTACTTGTAGTTCTGTCACATAGAGATAACTGACAAACTTCCAACTTAAAAAGTCCCATGGCTTTAGAGACCATTTTCACTTTTTTACTTCTGTATCTCATTTTACTTATTAGAACTGTGAAGAAAAAATAAGGGTTTTTTTTGTTTTGTTTTGTTTTGAGCCAGAGTCTCACTTTGTCGCCCTCAGTAGAGTGTGGTGACGGCACAGCTCACAGCAACCTCAAACTCTTGGGCTCAAGCGACTCTCTTGCCCCGGCCTCCCAAGTAGCTGTGGCAGGTGGCTGCCACATTGCCCGGCCATTTTTAGAGATGCAGTGTTACGCTGGCTCAGGCTGGTATCAAACCTCTGAGCTCACGCAATCCACCCACCCAAGCCTCCCAGAGTGCTAGGATTATAGGTGTGAGCCTCCACGCCCGTCCTGAAAAAAATGAGTTTTAAGACAGAACTAGCTATAGGTTTTCTAGCTCCTGGTGCTAGATAAGTGGATATAATTATAATCCCCTTTATTGACTTTTTTAAATCACAAAGTTTTGATTTAGAGTCATTGCTTTGTGATACAGTTAAGAAAATTACAGTATGGATTTAGTAATAGACAATAATGATACATATCAACAAGTCTTTGAATAATAAATCAATAAATGTGGTTTTTCAGTTTAGATTTGATTACTGCTATTTTGATACTTCAATGTTTATAATTTGCAATGAATATTTTACTGAATTAGACATATTAAGTAACTTGCTAAATATTTATTGACTGCCTAGGTAAAAGTCTCTGTGCTAAAACTAGCTTTATTAAATGATGGCTCTGAAATGGATCATGTTTTCCTATCATCTCTCATTTGTGTGATAGAGATTAGATCTAGTCTCCTGCAACTCCTACCATTCACATATGATCAGTGTTGAAATGTGAGGTACTGACACCTTCCACACATTATCCTGTTTACCCTAGGGCTTAGCATCTGATCCTTGGACACTATCTTGATCCTTGGACAAGTTTGGTAATGGTAAATTTTTATGTTATTCATTGAGATATTCCCTATGTCTACTTTTAAACAAAGGGGAAGAGTAGAGCAGTGGTTTGTAAAGATAACTATCACTTAAAATAATGTTACTTCCATAAGTGACATTTGAGTAAAATACTCAGTTCTATACCATTTTCTAGTAAAATGTATAGTGTTAAATAATTATCAAATGTCTGTTATTTCAAAAGCCAAACTTACTCTTAACTATAATAAAACAAAATATGACATTTAATATGATTCACTTTTGATACATAGCAGAGTTCAAATTCTGACAAGGTTGAAAAGTTGAAAACTAGTTAAAAAGCTTTAAAAAGAGATTTAAAATTTAGACTGGGAGAAATATACTGATGAAAAAGTAATTTCTAATGCTTTAGTAAAATAGATATAGAGCATCTGTAACTTTATCTAAGTTTAGTTTCTGTTAATTTTATCTGATATAATATTTGAAATTACCTCTATTATATTTTTTTTAATCTCAAAAAATTAAATTTGTATCACATCATGTACATAATAATATTTATAAAAAAATTAAGACCAGGAAAGGCTAAGAAGTGTGTGCTTGAGGATATATTTAAAGTACACACTTTAAATTTTATCTGATATAATAGTTGAAATTACCTCTATTATATTTTTTTCAATCTCAAAAAATTAAATTTGTATCACATCATGTACATAATAATATTTATACAAAAATTAAGACCAGGAAAGGCTAAGAAGTGTGTACTTGAGGATAGATTTAAAGGTGAATAAACGTTGAAGTCCCACATAAAGGTGAACTGATACACAAGAGTTATATAATAAATATTCTTATTAAAATTTTATCTATTTTAGAAATTTGGCAGCAGTTACTGTATCTCATTGATGACAACTTTACTGCCCTGGCTCACAAGTATCTTAATTTATTGGAAGGTAGTTATGACAGAATTTGGAATTTACTTTTGACTATAGGAGATATACCATACAGTACATGTGCTGAATGTCATGTTTTGTACATGAATCATTGTTTTCCCTTCCCTGTAGTTGCCACCTTAGGGATTCTCTAAGGAGGTGATTATTCTCTGTTTCAAAATTTTCGTTGAATAAATTCCATACAACTTTTAGACTTTTTTCTTTTATTAAACCCGTAGGTACTCAGAGACACCCCACCACCACCACCAAAAAGCTAGGAACTTAACCTACTTCTAGTTTTCCTTTAGTCTATCCTTCTACCTCTAACTCCTTATGAACCCAGGGAATCATCACACTGGGTCCTGTGTTCATTCTCTTTCTTATACAGTAGTCTCTCCTTATCCGCAGTTTCAGTTACCCATTGCATCTGTGGTCTGAAAATAGGGTAAGCATAATATAGTAATGTAAGATAACCTTGAGAGCAGGGAAGAGATACCAAGTTCACATAGCTTTTTCTACAGTATATTGTTACAGTTGTTCTATTTTATTTTATTTTATTTTATTTTTTTATTTTTTTTGAGACAGAGCCTCAAGCTGTCACCCTGGATAGAGTGCTGTGGCATCACAGCTCACAGCAACCTCCAATTCCTGGGCTCAAGTGAGTCTCATGCCTCTGCCTCCCAAGTAGCTGGAACTATAGGCGCCCCCCACAATGCCTGGCCATTTTTTGGTTGCAACCATTGTTGTTTGGCGGGCTCGGGCTGGATTTGAACCCACCAGCTCAGGTGTACGTGGCTGGTGTCTTAGCCTGTTGAGCCACAGGCGCCGGGCCAGTTGTTCTATTTTATTAAGTATATGTGTGTGTGTGTGTGTGTGTGTGTGTGTACGTATATATATATATATATATGAGAAAACATAGTATATATAGGATTCAGTATTATCCATGGTTTTAAACAGCTGCAGGAAGACTTGGACCTTATCTTCTGCAGATAAGGGGAGACTACTGTATATATTTTAGGTGGATATATAATTCTAAAAGTCTTTTAGATTTATGTAATTGTGTTGAATATAATCTTTTCTAAGTTCATTTTTCACTTAAAAACTAAGATTTATCTGTTATATTACATGTTGCTGTAGTCATTTTAATTGCTGTATAATATTTCAGTGTAAAATATTCATTAATATTGCGTAATTATCCACTTTTTCTTGTTGGGCAGTTAATTTCTGGTTTTTGTAATTGTAAACAAAGATACCATGGACGCTTTTTTTCCCATAGTATGTATGTCAGAGTTTCTCATATGCCTAGAGGTAGAATTGCTGCATCACAGGGTAGGTGAATGCTCAGCTTAAGAGATGATCTGGAACTTCCAATATGATTGCACCAGTGTCCGTGTGTATTAGCAGTGTGTGAGAGATAAAAGATCCTTTCGTTATCCATCCTCTCACTTCCAGCTCTTGATACTGTCTTTTTAACTTTTATTAATCAAAAGGGTGTAAAATGCCTTTTGTGGTCCTAATGTGCATTTTCTTAATTATCACTGATCTAGGAAGTTCTTTTTATGTTTCCTGGCTGTCCGTGTTTCTTCCCTCTGTAATGAAATTCTTTTTATATCTCTTACCTATTTGTCTGGTTTTTTTACTGATTTATAAGAGTTCTTTATACATATCCTCTCTGTCTTGCAAATGTCTTTCAGGTTCTAACTTGTCTTTTTCACTTTGTTTTCAGGGGCTATGTGGGAGGGACAATTTTAAGCATTTTACCTTTCTTGGCCAATATCCAGAATCATTTACACCATTATGATCATATAAGCTTGCATTAAAAATCTATTGTATATTTCATATAGAAAGTAAAGTAATATAATTTATGCCTGCAAATTTGTAAATATCTAAATAACCACAGAAAGTTGTATAAAATATTATAAAATATTACGTTGCCTTATACATACCAGTCAAATGCTGATTGACTCAGGGTAAAGAAGCAAAGAAATAGCAAAAATTATACATGTAAGTAGTTCATCAATTGCTCATTTTCTGATTCTAGATTTTTTTGATGCAAACTACTTATTAGTAATTAATATTTTGCCCTATTGTTTGAAGGATATTATATTCCAAGTATAGGATTATGTGAGGCAGTTATTTAGGTGTTTGCTTTGCATGCCAAAAAGTACTGGAGTTGATCAGATTTAATAATGGGTGTAAAACAGAAAATATTAATCTTCTCTTGTACAATTTACTGGTATTTAATAATTTACCTATTATCATACCTACAGTTTTTTGTTCATTTTGTGACATCTGTGAAAAAAAAAACTTTGTAATAATGAAGTTGTATTTGAGTTTCCTCAACTTAACTTGCCTCCCCTCCCCTCTCCTTTTTTTTTTTTTTTTTTTTTTTGAGACATAGTCTCACTCTGTTACCTGGATAGAGTGCCATGGTGTCGTAGCCCACAGCAACCTCAACCCTTGGGCTCAAGTGATCCTCTTGCCTCATCCTCCACATAGACTGGACTACAGAGGCCTGCCGCAAGGCCTGTCTAATTTTTCTCTTTTTACTAGAGATAGGGGTCTCTCTCTTGCTTAGGCTGATCTTGAACCTCTGAGCTCAATGTATCCACCAACCTTGGCATCCCAGAGTGCTAGAATTACTGGTGTGAACCACCATGCCCACCCTCATGCTGAGTTTTAAGAAAAAAAATTATTTCACCTTGTTAAGACTATACTTTACTGGACTTCTGCTTCCTTCCTTTGGAATATCCTGTTACACTCTTTGCAAGATGGGGCTTTCTGTTCTCCCCTCAACCCCCAACTCTACCCCAGCTCTTTGCTTAAAAGTAAGTTCACATCTCATATTTTTATTATATTCTTTAATATTTGTCCCCTCAAACTTCTTTCTTTTAGTCATCATGCTCTTAAAGAAGTGTCTTAGTTGTCTTTATTTTCTACCATTTACTTATTTACTACGTATGACTTCTGTCTAAATTATTTTTGTTGCAATTATTTTCTGAAATATATCAGTGAACTCCTCCTTCTAGTCCTTGGAGACAATTGGTACAGTTTTGGCTTTCTGAAACTTGTTTAAGTTAAGCTTCAAGGACTCTGAACGATATTGGTTACTTTTCTTTCATCATACCTCTCTCTATTTGCTACTATTGCTTTCTTTTGATAACTTCTTTGCTACTTTAAATGTTCTATTTGTTTTTTGCTTGTTTCCTTTTTATTTATTTATTTGAGTTTTGGCCGGGGCTGGGCTTAAACCCGCCACCCCTGGTATATGGGGCTGGCGCCCTACTCCTTGAGCTACAGGTCCTGCCCCTGTTTCCTTTTTAATTTATTTTTCAGATTAACCATCAGAATCTGATTAACCCCAATACCTTGTTTTGTAAGAGTTGAGGAGAAAAATAGAAACCCATTTAAATTCGCTTAAGCAGAAATTTTTTTATTTATTGGAAAACTATAAGGGACATATCACTTAACCTAAAAGTAGAATGTATAGCCATCTCCCATGAGTACTAAATAGGAAATTGAATTGTTTTATTTCTTTCTAAGGCTATATGTTCTTTTCTATTTTTACTTAAGTATGTTTAACTACTTTATAGTTCATCTGTATACTGTTTCTCTTTGCTGTCCTTGGATGTGGCTCCTAACTGGCCCTCAAAACTTCTAAATCTGCATTAACTTAACTCCAAAAATCCAGTGCCCATAACTCACAGCTGTTTCTCTTACTCTGTGTCACAATAATAAGTCTTTGATTGGGAAAATCTGATTGGCACTACTCAGTCAGTGGAACAGACATCTCGATCCAGTCAACTGTAACAAGGGAGAGGTAGAGTTATGTAGTACCGGCATGGTGCAAGGACCCTCGTGAGGTAAGGATAGGAACTATTCTATGAGAAGGGAGTATATGTAGTTGGAAAAACACTATTGTCATTCCTTTCAGATTTATCCCTGTGGATCTACACTTTGGCATTTTAAACCATTTATTATTCTTTGAACTACACTGCTTTTTTATATCCCTCTATCTTTGCATATATACTGTTCTAATTTTAAGAATACTAATAATCCTTGTCTGCTTGAACAGTATTTGACAAATTGGACAGTCCTTAAAAAAAATCTAAGAAAAATATATTCTTTTTTTTTTTTGAAAAATATATTCTTATATTGAATATATAATTATATTCATATGTAATCAAGTAAAAACAGGTAAGATGTATTTTTGATAAGTAAATATAGTGAATTGGTTATATAACATTTTGATCCATTTATAATTTAGTCTCTTTCCCATTTTGCAGCTTCTCTTATTGAATCTATCATTTACTATGGTTATTAATTATTAAATTATATATGTCTCTACCACTTTCAAGGGTGAAATATGTCTTACTCATTTCTATTTCTCTAGTAACTGGCATGTGGTTTATGCTTGATGAATCTGTTCATTTACTTATTCAAGCATTTTTTTTTTTTTTTTTTGATGACCAGTGTGCCAAACCTGGCTTCTAAATTTCTAAAGGCTATTCTTCGTCCTCTAGTTGCTCATGCTAGAAGCCTGCTAGTCAGTTTTATTTTATAACTGCCCTATCCTCTTCCCTTATATATCTTATATATCTCAAATAAATTCATTACTTTGCAAGTGTTCAAGTATAAACTCTATTGTCATTTGAATGATAATGATGTTTTGATATTTCATCTTTACCTCTTTAGTTTCATTCTGTTTTTATTTAGTCTGTGTACAGCTACTAGATTCAGAAGTTGCCACTAGCATTTAGTGACTCCTCACTGCTTATGGGATATAGTCCTAATTCCTTAGCTGGACAATCCAAGCTGTCATTATAGCCTCAACATACTTTTCATTCTTAACTCTTACTTGCGTAAGCAGCTTATTTTCAGGCACATCATTATTAGTAATTTTTCTTCCCTTATATTCTTGTTCTATCAACTGGAATGCTTCTTTAAGGCCAAATTCAAATTCTGCTTTTTATTCTTTTATTTTCCCCTAGTATGTCCAACCTCCCCTCAAAATTTAAATAGAATATTTTCTATCTCATGACATTTATCATGTATTACATTGTACTGTAGTTTGTATCCTACCTCATTTTGTCTACTAGGTTTAATGCCTAAAATCTTTGAGGAAAATTACTTTATATCTTCATCTTTTCCTTATCAGTCTTGAGCAAAGTAACTCGTACATAGCAGCTACAAAAATGTTTATTAAATAAATAACAGTTTCATGTCTGAAAAGCCCTAGTTTTTAAATTTGTCACTTAAATCTTTTTCTACTTTTATTTTAGTATTTATGAGGGAGCAGAACTGCATTACATTATTTTTCCTGAGCCACTGGTAGGTACATAATTTTAAGTTTATTATCTTAAGTCATACAATATTGTGTTCTTCATCTCAGACTGAGAATTTTCTGCCTGCACAAGAAACTATCACTAGACACAGCTGAAGCAAGTAATAATAATAACTATCAATATTAAAAACAAATGATAGCTAATACATATTGATATTATTTAATCCTTAGAACAACGCTAGTGAAGTAAGGCTTTTATCTCCATTTTACAGGCAAGAGAGCTAGTGTTTAAGGAAGTGAAACTTTCTATTAAGTTAAATAACTTCTCTATAGTGACTATATTATAACAGACCTGAACTGAGATGCCACTCCAAGGCCTCTGTCTTTGACAGCACAAATTCCTATTAACTCTTATACTCTGTTGACTTTTTTTTTTTTTTTTTGGTGTTTTTCTCTGCCTCTTTCCATATCCCTCTTCCAGTAACCACAGCCTGTGTCCTGTCTGCTCAGGCTAAGACCTTAGCCTTTCGCTTTGTGCAGCTTTCCTTTCTATCTGGTCTTTTCCCTCAGCAATTGCAAATACTTTTCTACTAGGCCCATTCATTATGACTGGCACATTGATCTGAAGGAGAAATTCATGCTAAAATCTTGCCTTCAGGCTCGAGGTAAAATAGGCTTGAACACACACAATTTTGTACTTTCTGGGAATTCCAAATCTACCCAAGAATTCTGTGATTCTGGGGTGGGGTCCTTAAGTTCTCATGACACCCTCTGCTTCCTAGGTTTTTGCTTCTACACATGTTTATAGACACATGACTGGTTTCAAGAAAAATATCCACATTTCACTTCATCCTTCCTCCACAGAACACCCACTTCCATATCCTATGCCTAGTTCTTTTCTCCTATATTTGTGTCTGTGCTTCAACCCTCTTTTATGTGCCCTGGAAACTCCTAATTTTTCTCTCCCTGTAAGGAAGAACACTTCAGTTCAGTTCCCTCACTCTCAAACTGCATAGCCAAACTCATCAAGCGTTCAGCAAACAAAGGAATTTTTTATCATCATTTTACATGATGATATAAAGTTGCTAGATTATACAGCACCTTTATGCCAATGTGTATAGAAGATATATTCATACATTATTCTTAATGTTAAAATATGAATAGCTCTGGTTCATGTCATAGTAGTTGTAACATCCTTAAGCATTTCCCTCAATTTGAGATTTTATCATTTCTGCGTCTTTTTACTACTTTCTTTCACTGACGTTAAAATGTGTTCTCTTTTAAAGTATGAAGATAATTGATGATAAATATCTTAACTGGCAAAATTAAAAGTTTTATATATTTGTCAAATTTCTTTTTGGAAATTTTCAGATGAGTAATTTCAAGGCCTTGTTGAAATCACTGGTCTGCTAGATAATTCAAGTTTTGGAATCACACAGGCCCTGGTTTAAATCTTGTATTTGTTATATAGTAGCTCTATGACTTTGTGTGATTAAGCTCCATGAAGTACATTTTCTTTATAAAAGTGAGGATAATTTTTGATGTCTACGAAGTGCCTAGTATATGGTAGACACTTAGTAATTCTTCCACCTATTGGGTTTAAATGTTAAGATTACTTCATTGACAGGCTGGCTTAAGTTGGGCATAAAAGACCTATATACTTAATAGGTTAATTTCTCTCCTCTTTTTTATTTTCTTCTTTGCTTCCTGCAGGGGACAGTGAGGATAGCTATCTTAAGGTATGGCTATTTCCATGATTGTTAAAAGTGTGTTGAGATTATATGTAAGAATAAAGAAATTGTGGGTTGATATATCATAAAGTTCTAGGATGGAGCTTGGGCTAGGTGACTCAAACCTGTAAACCTGGCACTTTGGGTGGCTGAGACTGGTGGATTGTTGAGCTCAGGAGTTTGAGACTAACCTGAGCAAGAGCAAGACCCACATCTCTACTAAAAATAGAAAAATCAGCTAGACATTGTGGCTGCTGCCTATAGTCCCAGCTATGCAGAGGCTGAGGCAAGAGGTTATCTTGAGCCACAAGTTTGTGGTTGCTGCAAGCTATGATGCCATAGTACTCTATCCAGGGCAGTAGAGTGAGACTCTGTCTCAAAAAACAAACAAAAAAAGAATATATGGTATGTTATTTGTACATTGCGCATTATAAATACTGAGCTATGCCACAATTTGGTGACTTCACAGAGGACCTTAAATTCAGATCCTTATTTTGTCCTTTCCCAGAGGCTTTGGGCATTTTATAAATTTGAACTAAAAGTGTAGGTCTGCAAAGTCTGAAATGGTCCTCACATTGAAATACTAGAGAAACAGGTTTGTGGTAGGATACTTCTGAATATTAATAAATAATATTAACTCTGTAATTGGATACACTCAAGCATTGTGCATATTATAGCGAGTGTCCGATTGTTTATTGCTATTGCATAGCATAATTGAATTTCTATTTTGTTGTTATAGAAACCTTATCTTTGCACTCCAGCATCAGGAGAATGTTCATTTTACTATAAATTCATGTTCTGGTATATGATTTCATTGTGTTAAAACCTCATAGAAACTCTACACAAAATTCTACACTTAGTTTTGGTTTTTCCTTTCTAGGAATGTCTTATAACCAATGGAGAACTTTAACTTTAAATATCATACCTAAAGCAGCATTTCTTGCTTTACAAAATCTCTAAAAAAGATGGACTTTCTTTTTGTTTTCTTTGAGGTTGGAAAAGGTGGTATTTAATTATTTTATTATAATACAGTGGTTAATTATAGAGAAGGAACTGGGCTTGGTTACAAAAATAAGAACCGTGCTGAAAACAAGAATAGTATTACTAAAAGCAATATCTCTATATTAATGGCACATATTTTGAATTTTATAAAGCGCTTTCACATTTAATTATTTTATTTGTTTTTAAAAAACAACCCTTTGAGTTAGGGATGGGAGGTCCTGTTATACCCAGTTAATAGATGTTCTTTGTTTCTTCAGCTAATGTTTGCTTTAATGTGAGCCCTTATCTACTTCTCTGTGCAATTCTATTACCAACTTTTAGGGTTGTATATTTTTTTCTTTTCATATACCTAAAGAATGTTTAAAGTTTTTTAAAGCTATGTTAAAAGTGATCATGAGAAACTCCCCCTCCCCCCCCCAAGAGAACCAAGAATGTCATTAAGGGGAATATATAATTTGCCATCTAGTTGTGAGTATTCATTCATTCAAAGTTCTTGGCACAGTTTAATGGCAACATAAAGATATTTTAGAGGTGTGCTGATTCCAGAAGTAGTATTGTATAACTTCCAGAAAGTTTAACATGCTTTTACAAATTATGTAAAATTTAGAAGTCATAAAAAGAATCTGTTACTAAGTTGAGTGATGTTTCTCATATTTATTAATTTTATATAAAAGAGGTCAAACATGTTACCAACAATATAGACTTGCAAAGCAAGTGTTGTAGCTGCAGGAGCTAATTTAATTTAGTGCACTGAAAAAATCCTTGTGTTTTATATCTTATTAAAGGAATAATGTACTTTAAAATAATCTTCTGATGTTAAACTTTGGTCTATACTTATATTCAATTTATGGCTCTTTGTAGGGGTAAAGATCTTAAATAATGATAAATTGCTTTGAATATAAAAAGGTTTTTACAAGTCTTAAGAGAAAATCCATTTTATAATCTCTTTCCACTTAAGCATCTAATAACTTTATAAAATAATTTTGCTGCAGTGTGTTAATACTTAGTAACCATAGCATTTGGAAACTAAGGATAGTACATTCAGATTTATCAGTAAAAGAATAACCTTTTATTTATGTTACCTACATTGATTTTTCCTCCTTTCTGTACCTATGTTAATTTTTTAATAACAGCAGTATTAGCCCGTGCCTAAGAGACAAAGTAAGGCCAGATGCAATGGTTCTCACCTGTAATCCCAGCACTTTGGGAAGACAGGTTGGGAGGATCTTTGGAAAGCAGGAGTTGGTGAATGCCTGGCCAACATAGCATGAGCCTGTCTATACAGAAAATAAATAAAATTAGCTGGGTATGGTGGTGTGCATATGTAGTCCCAGCTACTCTGGAGGCTGAGGTGGAAAATCACTTGAGCCCAGGAGTCCCAGCCTGGGCAAGAAGTGAGAGACAGTGAGACCCTTGGCTCTAAAAAACAAACAGATAACAAAACAAAAATTGTATTCTATAATTCAGCTTCGACCTTATTTTGTCTATCCTTGTAACTTCTTAAAAGAGCTCCAGTATACTCTATACAGATTGAGTACCTAAAATGCCAAGCTCTTGGCTTTGGTGTGGTAATGTAGTATAATTTGATTCAATATGGGATTACTTTTTGCTACCCTTTTTTTTTTTTTTTTTTAAAGAAATCCGACTTCGTATGTCTAAGAAGGACCTTAGTTCCTTTATTAATGACTTCAGATTTCTAGTTTGGTATTCTGTCAGAAGTAACTATTTGATTGAATGGTGATGCTTTAAAAATATGTTATTTTAGATTGTGGTGAAATAAACATAAAATTTACCATCTTAATTATTTGTAAGTTTATCGTTCAATGAATTAAGGACATTCACATTGTTGTTTAACTGTCATCACTTTCTATCTTTAGAATTCTTTTCATTTTGCAAAACTGAAACTGTACTTCCCTCCCCCCAGCTCCTGGCAACTGCCATTCTCCTTCCTGCCCCTGTGAATTTGATTAGGTAGTTTGTGAGTGGAATCATACAGTATTTATTCTTTTGGGATTTGCTTAATTCACATCGCACAGTGTCCTCTGAGTTCATCCATGTTGTAGCACATGTCACAATTTCCTTTCTAAGACAGTAATATTTTGTTTTCCATTTGTCTGTCTAATGTACACACTTGGGGTGCTTCCTGTAATGTATTTCTTTTAATAAGCATAGCTCCGGTGAAGGTTGTTATTCCTAGGCATGGCCATTTTATAGTTTGTAATGGCATTATTAGTAGTAGCTACTAGCCTTGTGTAGTTCTTAAATTTTAAATTGATTAAGTGAAGTAGAAATTTCAATTCTTCAGTCTATCTACATTTTAAGAGCTCAGTAACCACATATGGTTAGTGGCTGCCATATTTGACAGCACTGATAGGAAACATGTCATTCATCATAGAAAGTTCTAATTAATGAACAGCTCTGCATAAGGGTCACATAGGTGTATTTCAGTACTTTGAATTTAGAGACGCCAAAAAATTCTCTTGTGGTAGATTATGCGAGTATTTTTATTAACATTTGAATAAAGTGATTTATTAGTTTTGTTAGAAATTGTTTAAAGAATGCATTTTTGCAGTGATTCCAGAAGTTATTGTTCATACCCTGACTACAAAATGTTAAAATTTTCTACCGGATAAATTTTAAATGAACTGTTTTTCAAATGAAATAAATGATAATGTCTTAGAAGTTTGTTATCTTAAAGAAATATAAGCTGTCATGTATTTGTATATTTCAGAAATTCACAGAAAACAGTAATGTGAGTTTGGAGGATCACTATGAGCGAGGTTGATGCCAATGGCACTCTACCCAGGGAGATAGAGTGAGACTCTTATCTCAAAGAAAAAAAAACAAAAAAGGAATAGGAAATTTATTTAATCTCATTTTTATCTATCTTAATGAATTTTCCCATATTAAAAATTTTGAGTGTTATTGTACTAATTTAAAAACAATTTCCAACTTGAAAACATAATGTATTAAGGACTAAAAAAAGTTAGACTGTTTTTTGTCCTGTGTTCTGACCCTGTGGAAAGAGAAGAGAGCAACATCGATAATGAGCACCTTTGCAACAAGTATCCTTTTAAGCTTAATTTATAGGAGTTGAACTAAGAAAGGATAATACCAGTTCCTGTTCTAGCTCTTTGTAAAACAGCTTTTGTTTTTGTTACTAACTTGGTTTGATATAGTTACAATTGATGAGTTGGGATACTAATGAGAAATGGCTGAAGCTGAGGAAATTAGATAATTTTTTTAATGTAGTAGATGTAGATCCTCTCCCCCAAAAGCAACAACAATACAACCCTCTTCAATACCAAGAAAGTAAGTTAAATTTAAATGAAAGAAGTTTTTCACTTACTACAATCGTTCTTTGTAAAAATAGCAGAAACAACAAGTGTTGAATTCAGGAAAAAGTTACCTAACCAGCATTTCACAGTTTGCTATTTGAATATTAACATTTTATTTTTATCTGATGATACTTGCAGCAAATTGGTTTTTTTTTTTTCATATCTAGGCAAGAATATAATTACGGTCATGCCTTGTGTATAACAACAATTTGGTTGACAGCAGTTGCACGTATGACAGCAGTCCATAGATTATGAAACCATATTTTTACTGTACTTTTTCTATATTTAGATGTATTTAGTATACTATATGGGATTTTGGGTATGGGAGCAATAGACTGATATTAAAATAGAGCTACACATTCTATTCTAGGTAGGCTGTTCTATCTAGGTTTGTGGAAGTCTGCACTGTGATGTTCACATAACCAAATCGCCTGATGATGCATTTCTTAGTATGTATTGTTTCCTCATAGTTAAGTGATGCATAACTGTAATTAGTCAATATGAATACCTATTATCCACTTGCAATTGTAATCAAATATGAGCAAATGTACTGTGGCAGTTGAAACAGACCTATTATTATTAATTTCAAAAGTTGTCTTATTAAGATGTACGTGTTTGAGAGATCTACCTTGAAAGGCCATCAGTTTTTAAGATCTATTCTAGGCATGCCCGCCAGACACCAAGGAAACATTTTTAACTTAGAAAAATGAATTCATTTTAAAAAGAGCAATTTACTTAAAGGGTTTGCATTGTTAAAGGGATTATATATTCAAATGGAGTCATACTGTTTTAAGTATACTCCTTATGGCTCCAGAAAAGTGATATAAATCAATCTTTGTATTACTTAATAAATTTTTGTAAATGTCCATAGACTGTGGAACCAGGTCACAACTAACCTTCTGAGTGTCTAGGTAAGTAACATAAATTAGTGAACCAGATGAGTGCAAGTTATTTATGTACATTGTGGGAATGGTAGTAACTCTAGAAACTGATAAGCACATAGAAAAGGCAATGGGTGGCAACCACTTCTTAGCTGTGATCATTTGTTTCCATGTTGTTGCCTTTTATTGGAGGTATCTTCTCAAGTCTAAAATACTGACTCAAATTTTTAAAAGATTATTGACCAAACAAGACATGTGTCTATAGCCATCTCTACCACTACAGTAATTTGAAAACAAATATTCATATGCCTATCATGTTAATTTACTATGTTAAGAAACAATAGTATATAAAAAGAAACATTGGATGTGGCTACTATCCTATGTAACAGCACTGTTCAGTAATATGTCCTGTGATGACAGAAGTGTTATACCTCCTGCTGGTAACTTTCCAGTATGGGAACTGCTAGCTACGTGTGGTTAACTGCTCCTGAATGTGACTTCTTAGTTTAATTTAATTTAAATTTACCTTGCCACATGTAGCTAATGATTACTGAACTGGCTAGAGATGCTCTGGAAACTCAATTTGCTTGCTGAGTTTACCAGTGAAAAGTTACCAGTTTAAAATTTAAATTACATTTCAGAATAGCAATGGGAAGAGATGTCTCAAAGTCACACTATCTAAGCAAATTGCATAAACAGTTGTTATCGGACTTTTGAGGATGGAATGGTCACTGTAAGATAGGCTTAAAATGAGATAAGTAGAATTTTATTAAGAGGAAAAGATGTTTGAAAAGGACAGGATAATAGGAACCAAATGCATACAAGCAGGAAAATTAAAGAAAATTTTGTATTTTTCATTCAGAAGCTGCCCAAAATATAACCTTGTTATTTTTTTTCTACTTTGGCAAGCAAATTCTTTAATAATTGAAGTTGGCCTTGATACATTTTCTGGTTCTAAACTTTGGTCAGCAGCTTGAAAAGGAAAGCATTTTGTTGTTTTTAATCTTTGAAGTCAGCAAAAAAGATATAAAGAATGTAAACTTTTAGAGAATAGCTTTACTTTCTACCACGATCACTCTTTTACTTGAATTAATGCAGATTTCACCACTTTAAAGTTTTTTTAGTCAATTATATTTCTTTCTAGTGTAATTCTTACTAGATGACTTAAGTCAAGGAGCTATAGGAAGAAGCAAAAGAAAACTTTAAACTGCATAGTTTTCATAATGTATTCTAGTTTCTGTTGGGAACTTCTTTAAAATTTCCTGTTCAGTAGTTGTTGGATCTTCAGGGTAATTGGATTTAATTTGCAGCATTATGTTTGTAATTTTTTGTTTTCTATTTATTAACATACAAACTTCAAGGAGTTGATTTTTTATTGTTATGGATGGGGAAGTCTATGGCAGTGATATTTTGTGTGAACTTTTTTAATGAATGAAAATATACTGAAGTATCTGTTAAAAATGTCTCCTTATGCGAAAGCATTCCCCGATTATCTTATTTAAAAGATATATGAATATATATAATATAAAAATAGCAGTACCTCTCAGTGCTCCCTAATGCCCCACCTCCTTTGCTTATTATATAGGTTAATAAAATGCAGCAGTTATTTTTCTGTAACTGATACTTACTGGGCACTAAGTAAATATTCTTGTTTAACCTTCCTCATTCATGCTAAGCAAACAAATTTTTGTTTTTTGAAATTTATAGTGACAGATACTTTTTAAAGTAGTGTGGTTTTTTATGTTCATAATCTGGTAATTATTTTCATGTATTAAAGTCTAAAGCATGAAATATTGTAGTTTTATGATTTAAAGCACTATTTTATTATAAATAGTAATATTAATTTAATCACTATTTATAGAATACCTATCATGTGCCAGATATGCACTGGTTTTATTTTATAGTCATCTGAAAGGTATTTGTTAGTTTTTTTCTTTGTTGTATTTATGTTACATAAAAAGTGAGACAGAGAGAGGTGAAGTTACTTGCCCATGTTACATACCAAGTCAGCCCAATTGGAATTTGAATCTAAGTCTGTCTAAATCCTCACTGCTGTTCTTTTCTTTGTATTATTTTATATTTTAATGTTTTAAATAATTATATACAGGTTTATTTATGTATTTTATAATATTTTTCCCCCATCACAGAATGTGATATAATTTATAGAAAGAGATTTACTATAGAGTGCTGGGAACAATATGATGTAGTAAAAAAGCAGAGTTTACAGGGCGGTGCCTGTGGCTCATTGAGTAGGGTGCCGGCCCCATATACCGAAGGTGGCAGGTTCAAGCTGGCCTCGGCCAAACTGCAAAACAGAAAAATAGCCAGGTGTTGTGGTGGGCACCTGTAGTCCTAGCTACTCGGGAGGCTGAGGCAAGAGAATCGCCTAAGCCCAGGAGTTGGAGGTTGCTGTGAGCTGTGTGATGCTACGGCACTCTGCAGAGGGGCGATAAAGTGAGACTCTGTCTCCACCAAAAAAAAAAAAAAAAAAAAAAGGCAGAGTTTATAGATCCATGAAGTATTGAGACTGGAACATAACATTTATAAGTAAGAAAAATGAGACCCAGAGAGGTTAAGGGATTTTCCCACCATCATTAAGTAGGGGATGTGCGTCTAGAACCAGATACCCTAACTCTAGTACAGGTTAATTTGTGATGAATATCCTTGATTTTAATAAAAGGAAAACATAGTCATGTCTACAGTAAAGGAATGTGAGACTGCTAGAAGCCTTTTTTTAAAAACACCTTATATTCAAACAGATATAACTGATATACAATAAACTGCACATATTTAAAGTACATAATTTGGTAAGTTTTAAAACTTGTGAAGCCATGTGAAGCCATTTCTGCAGTCATCATAATGAACATACCACCCCCAAAAGTTTGTGTGTTTTTATAATTTCCTCCTGCCTTTACTGCCTTTCTCCCAATTCCCAGGCAAAGATTTCTGCTGTCTATCATTACAGATTCATTTCTATTTTCTATGAAATGAGAAAGAGTTTTTACATGAAAAGAGTCATGTAGTATATACATTGGGGGGGGGGGTTATGTGTGGTTTCTTTTACTCAGATAGTGATTTTGAGATTCTACTGAGCTGTTACATTTATCAGTAGTTTGTTCGTTTTTGTTACTGAGTAGTAGTCCATTGTATGGATATACCACAATATATTGCTCTCTACCTGTTGATTGGTATTTGGGTTATTGCCAGGTCTTGTCTATTACTAATAAAGATGTTTTGAACATTGAGTCCAAATTTTTTAGTGGAATTACACTTTTATTATTTTTGGGTAAATGTCTAGGAGAAAAATGGTGATGGTGCATGTGTTTATCTTTTTAAGAAACTACTAAACTATTTTCCAAAGTATCTGCCATTTTACTCTAATGCTTGATTAATCAATATTTTAAATTTTAGATATTCTAATAAGTATAGGGGGCAACTCACTGTGGTTTTAATTTGTGCATTTGCATTTACCTAATGATATTGAACATCTTTTCATGTGCTCATCTGCCATCTTCAGTGAAGTATCTGTTCAAAGTTTTTGTCCTTTGGGTTTGCATGTTTCCTTATTGAATGTTGAGGGTTCTTTATGTATTTTAGCTAAAGTACCTGTATAAACATGTGAATTGAAAATATTTCCTTCCATTCTGTCACTTATCTTTTCTTTTTTTGAACAGTGTTTTTCAGAGGCAGAAGTTCTTAATTCTGATGTGCACAGTTTATCAAATTTTTTCTTTTGTGGACAGTGCAGTTTCTAGAAACCAAGGTGATAAAGATATTGTGTTCTTCTAGAAAATTTAATTAATTAATTAATTAATTTTTTGAAATAGAGTCTTGCTCTGTTGCCCTGACTAGTGTACAGTGGCATTGTTATAGCTCACTGCAACCTCAAACTCCTAGGTCAAGTGATTCTCTTACCTCAGCCTCCTGAGTAGCTGGGACTGCTGGCATGTGCCACCATGTCTGGCTAATTGTTCTATTTTTTGAAGAGACAGGGTCTGTCTCTTGTTCATCTGGAACTCCTAACCTCAAGTGATCTCCCTTCTTGGCCTCCCAGAGTGATAGGATTACAGGTGTGAGCCATCGCACCTGGCCTTCTTTTAGATTTTACATTTAGTTTGATGATCCACTGTGCGTTAATTTTTGTGTATAGTGTTAAAAATAGATCAGAGTTCATGCTTTATGATTCCGTATGAGCTAATTTTTATGTATGGTGCCAGGTATAGATCAAAATTCCTATTTTTCCTTCTGGGCATGTATTTATTTCAGTGCCATTTGTTTAAAAATATATTCTTTCCACTGAATTGCCTTTGCATTTTGTCAAAAATTGTGTGTTCATATAGATGCATGACTATTGCTATTCTCTTATATTCCATTGTTTTATTTATCTTTTATTTTCCAGACTCATGCTGGTATTTTTTCTTTTTTGGAAACAGAGTCTCAAGCTGTCACACTGGGTAGAGTGCAATGAGCGTCATAGCTCACAGCAACCTCCATCACTTGGCTCAAAATATCCTCTTGCTTCAGTTTTTATATTTTTAGTAGAGATAGAGTCTCACTTTTGCTCAGTCTGGTCTCGAACTTGTGAGCTCAAGCAATCCACCTGCCTTGGCCTCCCACAGTACTAGGATTTCAGGTGTGAAAAGAGATTTTTTTTTAATTATTTATTTATTGAGCGGTGCCTGTGGCTCAGAGGAGTAGGGCACCAGCCCCATATGCTGGATGTGGTGGGTTCAAACCCAGCCCCAGCCAAAAACTGCAAAAAAAAAAAACAACTATATATATAATTTATTTATTTATTTTGAGACATAGTCTTACTATGTCGCCCTCAGTAGAGTACTGTGATTTCACAGCTCACAGCAGTCTCAAAACTCTTGAGCTTAAGCAATTCTCTTGCCTCAGCCTCCCAAGTTGCTGGGACTACAGGCTCCCGCCACAACACCTGGCTATTTTTTGTTGTTGTGGTTGCATTTGTCGTTGTTTTAGCTGGCCTGGGCTGGGCTCCAACCTGCCATCCTCGGTGTATATGGCCAGCTCCTTACCCACTGAGCTATGGGCACTGCCCAGACTCATGCTGTTAAGTCTTGAAACTATAAAGTATTAGAGTTCCATCTTCATTACCTTTTAAAATTTGTTTTAATTATCTAGCTCCTTTGCATTTCCACATGAATTTTAGAGTTAATTTGTTGATTTCTTAAATAAAAAAATGTCTCTAGGGATTTTTTTATTTTTTTAGGCACTTTGTCTTGCTCTGTTGCCAGGGTAGAGTGCCATGGCTTTAGCCTAGCTCACAGCAACCTCAAACTGCTGGGTTTAAGCAATCCTCCTGCCTTGGCCTCTTGAGTAGCTGGATCTACAGGTGCCCACCACTATGCCAGCCTAATTTGTCTATTTTTATAGAGACAGGGGTCTTATTCTTGCTTAGACTGGTCTTGAACCTCTGATATCTACCTGCCTTGGCCTCCTGGAGGTGCTAGGGTTATAGGCGTGAGCCACTGCACCCAATCCTGTAGTGATTTTTTTTTAATGGTATTGCATTAAATCTTAGATGAACTTGAGAATTAACTTCTTAGTAATGTTGCCTGTTAGTGTGTAGCTTTCCATTTATTTATGTCTTCTTTAATTTCCTCTAGCAGTACTTTGTAGTATTCAGTGTATGGGTCTTTCACATCTTTTGTCAGTATAGATCTTGCTGAACTTACTAGTTCTGGGAGCTTTTTAATAGAGCCAATGTATTTTTATGTAATATTAATGATGTCTGTACATAAAGAGTTTTTCTTTGTAATCTGTAAGGCCATTTATTTTTTTTCTCTTGCTCCAGTGCACTGGCTAGAACCTCCAGTATAATGTTACAGGAGTGGTGGGAGTGGCCATACTTATCTTGTTCCTAATAGATATTAGGGGAAAAGCTTTAATTCTTTCACTGTTAATATAAGATTAATTGTATGGTTTTGTACTTGCCCTTCTCATTACTTTGGGGAGGTTTCCTTTCCCTAACTAGTATTTTTATGAGGAAAGAATGTTGGATTTTTTTCTATTTTTCTCCTGTGTCTGTTGAGACAATCATGATTTTCCTTTTTTTATTAGCATCATTGTACAAATTTTGATATTTTGTGTTTTCATTTTCATTCAGTCTAGAATACCTAATCTCTTTGACCCATAAGTTAATTCTCAGTATGTTAGTTTCCAATTCAGGGGCATTTTCCCAGATATCTTTTGTTTATCGATTTCTAATTTAGTTTAATTTTTGTCAAAGAACACCTGTTTCTTTCCATCTCTGGAGTCACTGTCTTTGCCTGTTGCTTAGTGTTTGGGGACCATTGTTTTATATATTTTGTCTGCTTTTATTTTTGTTTTTGTTTCAGCTGTGAGGAGACCTCTTCCCCACTGCTCCTCAGTTGGATCAGAAGGGGAAGTCTCCTCTAACACATTTGTTTTTTATAAGTTAAGAAATATTTTAAGTAAACAAAAGGGCCTAAAATAACTTTTGTCTGTTTTCACAGAGTAAAATGAGATGTCAATTTTTTAAAAAATAAATGTTTTCTAGATACAAACACTGCTTTTTTTTTGACATTCTTCATCCGACTACATTTCCCCATTCACCAGAAGAAAATGTGTTATCTAAGTAGTCCAACATTCAGTATATCTTTCTACAAATTTTTAAAAAATTTAACATTCTTTTACATATTTATCCCAAGAGATAACATATTTAGGTAATAGGTTGACTTTAACAACAGCAATATAGTTGTCATGCTTGCATATATCTGTTCATTTTTGTGCAGATTGTCCTATAAATTGGTTATGATTTTTCTCTTATTATGAACATTCTTTTACATTTTATATACATTTTAATATTTTGCATACGTATAGAAATGGAATTTCTGTTTTGAACAAATCGTTATCTTCATGAATGACTGTCAGGTTGCTTTCCATATTATAGTTCCTCTTCCTTGCAGATTATATTTTAATATTTTTCTGATCATTTTGGTATGACAAGTATCTCATTATTAATTGTAGCTTCCTGTTAACAGAAGGTTGGTATGTTTTCATTTGCTTATTGTCCATTCTAGATTCGTTTTCTGTGAATTACCTGGTGCTTCTCTTTTAACCAAAATACTGGGGAAAAGCAACTCTAAAATCATTTTACATTTCTTTATCTCAGAGCTCTCTGCGTAATGGCAGAAGCAATCCATGCATAATTAATGTTCAGATTACTGGAGTTCTTCGTCTATAATTCTAATGTTTTTTCAGTGCATTTTTATTTGTTTTAAATTTGAAGGTAATCACATTTATTGAACAGTATTCGGTAGCATATGGCAGCAAGACTGCTATTTAATAGCATAAAATCATTCATTATTAAGGCTTTCCTAAATATAAATGCCTAGTGACATTCTGTAGATCTGCAGTGGTGGCCTGTTACTCTCTTAATAAGATTTTTGTGCTTGAACCTGTTAAACCTGTTAAACCTGTAGTTCTTGTATTAAGTTGAATGGAAATAAGGAAACTAGTGTGGCTGTTAGCTGGTTCTCTATAGGTTTTTGTTGTCTAACCCTAGTCAGAATGGAATATGTCATTTCTTAAACCTTATTCCATGTAGTAGTAAAGTACAAGATAAGATTTTATCAGTGGCAGATGTTGCTTCTTCATTTTAGAATATATCACTTCATGTATTGTGATACAACAAAGTCATACTTCAAAATTGCTAATCCTAAATTGTGATTAAAATATATTTTTATTATGTTCAATCATAATGTCTCGTTTATGGAGAATGAAGTGTATTTTTCAAATAAGTTGGTCTTAGTCCTTTAAACATATAACACACCGATGTTTAACATTGTTTTTGAAAATTGTATTTATGCAGTATATGTCACATTTTGCTGCCTAATTTACAGAATATATGTAAAAAAATTGACTTATTCTTTAGGCATATACCAAATGGCCTTAGTAATTAGTGTTATTCTTTTTCCCCTTGTTTTTCTCTCATTTATTATATGTCAACTTTGAGCAGTTGTTTCTCCATTCATTCAACAGATACTTATTGCATATTCTGGGTTCTGATCATATAATAATAAAAATACTTAATAGTAGTAAAATGTATTTCCTTATGGGGCTTAAAATGTATCAGTGGACCATAGACATTAAGTAACTATATAAAGAGGCATGGATATTTGGACTCCCCGAGGCATACTTTGAGAACTGCTGACCTAGGATAATAAAGGGAATGAAGGAAACATATGCTCCCAAGTCACAATTAAAGCAAAAGTTGTTTGCAGGATTCAAAATGGACATAAAATAGCTTTAAATTAAATTTAGAGCCAATATTTAGAATATTTTTATCATGTAAAAAATGTCACAGAGAATAAAATGATGCAGATTTAGGAAAATTACTTGAGTAAATGTAAGCTTATGTCACTTGAGCAAAAGAAAGCATAAGTTATTATTTATTAAAATAGTATATAATTACTTCTTACATGAACTTTAAAAAATATTTATTAGACTAGGTCTTCACTTGAAAAGATGCCAGTTCTCAGGTCCACATTTATTTTGTTCACACTCACAGTCTTAATTCTGAGAATATATCAGAGACCTTGCAAAAGGAACAGAAAGTAGATAGGATGTGGTATTTGGCATTTGATTGGATGTGCAATGCTAGGGAAAAGAATGGTAAAAAGTGATTCCATAGGATTGAGGTTGAATGACTGAGGATTTGGGCATCATTAGCAGAAATGGGGATATTTGGTAAGGCAGCTGAGATATTTGCTTTGAACAAAGCATGCTAAGTTTGAAATTGATAGACCATCTTAAGTGATGATATGTAGTAGGCAACTAGAAATGCGGAACTGGTTCTGGGAATCCAGGTAGAGATGCACTTTGAGAAGTCATTGAGTAATATTTGAATTATACTATGAGATAAGTTAGGCTGAATATTTAAGTGCCAAATTAGTACAAAATACGGTAATGATTAGTTTGGAGATGAGATTAATTGAAGGAGGCCTCTTAAAGGTTATGATTAAGATCTTCGTGGTTTAAGCATCAACTGTTAGAAAGGAGAAATCTTTCTGGGCCTATTTTTACCCCTATTTTATACTTAATAGATTGAGTTGACATTTTCTGTAATTTTAGCATACAACTTACTGTTATTATTTCTTTACATTCTATGACATTTTTACTTTTGAAAGTTTTTCAAATTCTTAATTATTTGAAATTACTGCGTCTAAATTTTTCACTATTTAAGTGGGAAAAAATTTAAGAATTTACTATGGATCTTGTAACACATCAGTAGCAGAACCGTATATGCCAGGCTTATATCTCTAATATATTTCTTTTTAAAAAATATGATATAAATTTTGAAAAGCTAATACTTACTCAGAACTTAAGTTTTTTAATTCATAACTCCTCTCCCCTACTCTTTAGTATTTCATCTTTGCTTAATCAGTCTGAATATTTTTGATTCTGAAACATGTTTCTGTGTTAGAAGTGTGTGAGAACTTGAGATTTAGTACATGCTGTTTTTTGAAATAAATACTTTTTTTTTTAAGAGACAGCATTTCACTTTATCACCCTGGGTAGAGTGCTGTGGTGTCACAGCTCACAGCAACCTCCAACTCCTGGGCTTAGGTGCTTCTCTTGCCTCAGCCTCCCGAGTAGGTGGGACTACATGCGCCCGCCACAACACCCGGCTATATTTTTGTTGCAATTTGGCTGGGGCTGGGTTTGAACCCACTATCCTCGGTATATGGGGCTGGCACCCTACTCATTGAGCCACGGGCGCCACCTGAAATAAATATGATTTTTAATTGTATTTTTATTGTGATGTCATGTCATTTTTATCAATAGTAGCTTTAGTAGTGTTAAGTGTGAAGTAAGATTGGATTGAAAAAAGGAACTTCATATTAATTAGCTGTTTAAATTATACACATTCAACTATATGAATTCATTTAATCCCAGGTAAATTGTTGTTACACACTGCTTCCCAGATTCCAACTTTCATGGCCATTGTCCTGCAGATGATGGGACTTTAAATTATTTATGTATATGCATTTGGAATGTCTTTAGAATGCTTACAAAGACACTTTATAATTGTAGATAGAAATGTGATCATTTACATTGCTTAATGATAGGTGAAATCTATGTAAGTTTTAAAGCTATAGGGATAAAATGAGGTTTGGAGAATGATAATCAAAATTTGAGGAGGAAGGAACTATAACCATATTTTGTGTAGTTTTCTTTTTTTTTTTTTTTAATTTTTGTAAGACAGAATTTATTCACAGAAAAGAAAGAAAAGAATACAGAAAACATTAAGGCATCTGTTAGAGGGAGAAAATTCTAGTGGGGAGAGAGAAGCTCTCTCCGTTTCTCTCCC